>JAOBAT010137209.1:0-11868 GCA_026413305.1 Hydrozoanthus tunicans | reverse complement strand
GGGGGGGGTGCAAGGGAGTTACCGTGAACGTTAAGGAAAAAGGCTTGAAATATTATAAAAAAATGAATAGAAAAGCATTTGAAATTGAGCTTAGAATTTCAATTCAATGCAATTTAAATAGAATCAATGCACGTTAATGACTGATCTAAGTAAACGCGTATAAATGCTTAGGGACAAATATATATTATACTGCGTTTCAGGCATCAAAGTCTACATGGTAGGCAGCAATGTTCTACCAAGTCAATAAACAGGATATTGCTTTAAAAAATGAAACAAAATTTGCAATAACAAACTGAATTACCGTATTCAAATTACTCTTGTCGTATATTAAAGCCCCTTTTACACGAGCAATTTTTCCTTTACAAGTTTGCCTTGACAAGGAAAAATTGCTCGTGTATATGGAGAAAACAGGACAATTTTTCCTTGTCAAGGAAAAATTGTCAAATTTGAAGTTTGCTCGTGTAGACAGACAACAAGGAAAATGTGGCAAGGATATAATTGTTATAGTGAACTGAAAATTTGTCAAGGAAAACTTTCTCTTGTCGTCTACACGAACAAGGAAACCTATCAACATGTCATGCGTGTACCAAATTCATAAACTATTATAAATAGTACCATATATGAAAGATAGAATACAAAAAACAATAGTGGACGTTAAAGGAGTGGGGGAGGGGGTAGGACCTTAACGTTCAATTGACGATTTTCCGACGGCCCCCAAAAAACTTCGCGCCTTCGGCGCTCGTTCCATCCTCTTTCTATGCGCGAACTTAGAAAAAGATTTTCACATAAAAGAGTAGACATTTAATTATTCCAGTACAGATTACTATTAAAGAAATGAATACTACTTGCCTATGAATATAATCTATAACTATTCAGTATACACCAAATGTATTTTTATGGACTGCTGAAAAAAGGTCCGCTTAGATTTGAGGTGCACCCCCCCCCTGAGAAAATACTGGCTACGCGCCTGTAGCATCAAAACATCATGATCATTTAGGGTACACGAAATTATTTTAAAACATTACGATAACGAGATAAACACTAAATACAGCTTAATGAGCAGATCCAATTTTTCATTCACTTACACAGTTATCGCCTTTTTGAACTAAGTGACTGTAAAAACCATATTTTCTACTTCATAAAAAGTTTCAAGTGAGCGTGACACTATACCGAGTCTAGCACGACGTTCTGAATTCGTTGTAACAAATTATGGCGGATTCTGATCCCTTTGCACCGCTTAGGCAAAGCTTACCACGAGAGAGATGAAATCAGGGTGTTACGGGATTGTATCGATGTGATTAAATGAACCTTGTCTGAGAAAATTAGGTTCATTTCAGACAGTGATGCGGTGGAATTTAGGAAGAACCATTTGTGCTCTTGTAATCGTTGGTGTACTGTTGGCGATGGTGAATTTGTTGTTACTATTCAAACTTAACGACGAAGGAAAATCAAACCGTTATTCAGATGTCCTCAACGAGGTTTGTTATCCACTAGCTAAAAAAAGTTATTAGAAACTGAGTCTGCAGTGGGGAATGTTCAGCTCATTTGTTGTTTGCAGTTCTCCAGAAAGATTATGGGTTTCAATAGTTTACCAGTGGATGCTTCTGGCCAGTACAGAATCCATAACTCCTTCCTTGCACCCAACACTAGATTGAAGAGAAACAATTTGGATGTCACCATGGTAACTCATTGTACTGTCAATCATCTGTACTACCTGATTGACATGTCAGCTGTGTGGACAGGTCCAATATCAGTTGGTAAGGTATTTTTAGAACTGTCACACCAAACAATCTGTTTGTATTGGTACAATATTCAAACCTGTAATGATTTCAAGCTTTGTAAAAGTTTTGATTTGATACAATGTCCAGTTTTCTCAATGCAATAGTTTGTAAAATTGTAATACTGTATGTGTCAGGACCTTGACAACATTAGTGGCGGAAGCAAAAAATTATTGGGGAGGGGGGGGGGCACAGTGCTGGAATTGTAACAGATTCCTATTCAAGAGTTGCTGTTGTTAGCCAGAAATTATGAGGGGGGAGGAGGGGGCCAGGTTCCCCCAACAAAAATATTGGGCCCCCCAGTTCCGCGGCCCGTGGACAAACAAGGTTTGAGCCACAGTCCATGCTTTTTCATTTGTTAGAGTGCTGTTACTATACTACCAAACTGAAATCAAATGGCTGTGCCTTGCAAAGCCAAAATGTGCAGCAGTGTGAACATGCAAGTTTTCAAAGCTTAGTTTCCAAAATTCAAGCTTGTTCCTGTTAGGTACAAATTCCATTGGCAGCCACTGTTAAATTTTCAGCTTGATCTACCTCAGTGTGTACAGAATATAGAGAATATAGAGAAAGCTTTTCTACTTTCACTAACTATTTTTATATATGATGTTAACTGGAACTATGCATTGATAAGTTGTATCTCCTCAAAGTTATTAATTAACTGGTTCACATTTAGCAATTATTATTTTGATTATGCAATCAACAAAAACTAAACCATACCATGCATTTTTTTGCTTATCTCAACAGCGGTATTAGTTCCTGGAGCAAATGTTGCTAGTGCATACAGTTTCATTCTTGGACTCCACACCTGTCTGGCGGCTATTCAACACCAAGTTGCTTTTCACATTGTTTATCCACTGTCGCACCCACCTCAATATAGCAATTTGGACAGGTATCTTAAACAGGCTCTTAAAATGCTTCCCAAATGTGATGAGTTTGTATCCAAGATAAGAAATGAGGGTACACAAGATAACAGTTGGAACTATGCTAATGTCAAGGTATTTGCACACACTGACTGCACAAACATGCTAATGATAATTTTATGGAGACAGCCAGTAAAATGGCACTAAGGCCTAGTGGGTCAGAGGGAAATAAGGCCTGTATTGAACCCTAAAAATATTTGAGCCTGAGTTTTAGCAGCCATGGACAGGTATTTCAGCCTTGGTTGGTCTTGTCAGCATAACATGATTTTATACAAATTATAGCTAACAAACAGGCTTGAGTTTCCACCCAAGATATAAAGAAAATTGTACATGTTGCACTCATTTTCTAATCCTTCTCACTCTGACCTGTACAGCTGTTGCATTTTTTGAGTACACACTGTTTGTACACTCTGTTTTGCCCTTGATTAAAGGTGCTAGCTAGTTCAGTCCAGATAAATAGCCGTGGTATTATTGTAGTGAAATTGTTAAAGGTTTTATTGTATTCAAAAAAGAATGAAAGTGAATGAAATTGAAGCTAAGTGCTTAACTATATAAAGAACGGTTACTTTGTGTCTAATAAATGTCTTGTCTAGATCTTGTCTATGATATCAACCCAGGGGGGGTACTTCACCTAGTTATCACTGTTCCCACCTATTCCAGAATTTTTTTTCTTTGAAAAGAACTTTGATAAGTATATAATTATCCAGAATTTGAGTTGAGATCTGCAGAGCATGCTAAAGAAAAATATTTGAAAGAAGCATGTCAGATTGAAAACACAAAATTAATCAGCTTATGGCAATAACAATGCAAGCACAGTTAGGTCTGGAGCTGAAGAGCCGGAAAATTTCGAACATAGACAAAAGTTTGAAAACAAAAAAGGGAGCTACTTAATAAATACTCTGGAACTACTTAACTTGTACAGCTGTTGCATTTTTTGAGTACACACCATTTACGCATTCTTGCTTTGAAACAGCTGTTTTTCCCTTAATCAAAGATGCTAGATCAAATATTATCCGGAAAAATAGCAGTGGTATTATTGTAGCAAAATTGTAATTGCTTCTTTACTTGCAGGTACCATACCCAAATAACTTGCTCAGAAACTCAGCACTCAGGAATTCCAGAACTGATTATGTGTTTGTTGTAGATGTTGATATGGTCTGCAGCAGAAACCTACATCAAGACTTTCTAGAATTTGCAGATAGGCAAAACCTCTTTGATAAGAAAGGTACTTATATGTTGTGAACACTGTAAAGTTCTCCCCACAGAGCAGCGGTACAGTGGCATTGTACCACTCTAGTCTTACTCCTTCACTGCTCTGCTCTTTCCTTCAACAAAAATAAAAATAGACAAAAAATAACAAGGCTTTATTGAAACTTTCAGTTCAAAGAAACAAATTGAAATAAGGTTTTCTTTTGATCAAACAATGCCGTAAGCGATTTGATATAATAATCATTAATAATTATTATCTCCTGGACTCAAATAGGCCACACGCATGTTGACTTCACACTAGTCAATTTCACCCCCAAGCCTCGTATTCAAGAAATAAATGTGAGCATTTTGCACATGCAAACTGTGTTCACGAAGGAATTCTTTTCATTTGTGGGAGCTTTGGGACTTGGTTTATGAAAATAATATTTTCCATTTTTGTGATTCGAAAGTGAGGCTTGGCGTTGTTTGATGTAGACCTATTCTACAATGACTCCTGTATCAGCAGAAATAAATTCCGTAACAGTGGAAGATCAGTCAAAGCATAAGTTACCAAGTACACATTTCTACAGCAGAGCCTCTACTCTGGGGAGAACTCTGAAAGTGTATTCAATGTTCATTTAATAAAATATGTGGAGTGAAATGTTCAAAAGGTTAATTAATGACCTGTATTCCTTTTAAGGAGTTTTCAAAAAAAAGAGGAACACAAGATTAAGCTCATCCTCAAAGCCGGGAGGGGGGGGAAGGGTAACTCCAATATAGTTTGGGTGGGGGTGTGCTACTGGGTTCACAAAAGTCCTCCCCCCTAGGGCTTTGATGGTATTTAGGACAAGTTATTTTGTTTCTATAACTTTCAAGGAGCATTTCAAAATGTCAGATTAATATATTACCATTTATTATTATTATTATTATTTTGGTTATCATATGTATTATGTCTGCTGTGATTGGCTGATGAGCAAGTTTTTTTTTTTACAATTAATGATGATAAGCAAGTTGATGAAGGACATATAGTGGTTCTTACAAAGAAACATTACACCTTTGCTTTGTTGTATTGACCTTGCTATCACTCGATCAACACATACATCAAGGTCTCGGTCAGAATTTTCTCTCTTGGATAAAATTAGGGACCCAGTATGAGTTAGATTTAACCAAGCATATTCTGTTTTTTCCCCATCAGGTAAGATAGTGTTTGTGGTCCCAGCATTTGAAAGCTTGCACAAGCTGGATGATTCAGTTGACAAGCAGCAACTGATAACTCTTTGGAATGAGGGTTCAGTACAGCCTTTCTACTACACTGTGTGCTGGAAATGTCAAAGGAACACAGATTATGAACAATGGAAAAAGTAATTTTTTATAATACATCATACAGTTTAACAGGGTTCATCCAGGTACTTAAAAACCTCAAAAGTCCTTAAATTTCACAAAAATCAGTCATGGCCCTTAAAAAGTTCTTAAATTTTTACTTTTTCACTGAAGTTGGCATTTTGTTTGAATCTCAAGTTATCTACTTAGCTTACAGTTTGCTGAGTTTGAATGAACTGTCATAAAAAGTGCACAGTAGTAGTTCTGCTGACGTAATGCCAAATCAAACCTTTGCAGTTCTATAGACACAGGTCCGTGAATAACAACAACTAAAACGTGCCTATAATTATTATATAGCTATGTCAAGGAAAATCAATATCATAAAAAGTCATGTTTTAGGTCAGTGTCCCATGGCTTAGGTCCTCAAAAACTAATAATCTTACCTTAAAAAGTCCTAAAAAGTCCTTAAATTTTGCTTTGAGAAAAGTGAACGAACCCTGGATTTATATTTCTGTAGTGAAGGGCAATCCAGATTAGATTCACATATCAGCTAGACATGAAAAATCTATAATTTTTCTATGAGAAAACGTTAGAGTTTAAGTAAATCAAATTAAGATTTGCATATACAAACTGGACATCAAAAACCTATGACTTTTCCATGATCAAAAAATTAAGTATAAGAACCAAGGCTTTTTTTCTTTTGAATTTTACCCTATGTCAATTCAAGGTGCTTATAAACATTTGTTTTTAAATGATCATAATTTGGGAAACTCAGTTTTAATTAGGTAATTAACAAGTAAATTTATTTTTATTTTATAAAATATTTAATAAATAGTGTTTATGAGAACTCGTGTACTTGATACATATAATAATTGTGTGTTTTATATTTTTTATAACCTCATTGCTGGCCAGTACTGGCCAAAGGTGGTAACAGTGTATTGCTTTGACGTCGAGTCCTGATACTTGTTATATTGTTATTTCTAGTTCAAACAGTAAAAAGCTTGAAATATCCTACCATGTGAAATGGAGGGACCCCTGGGAACCGTTCTATATTGGACCAAAACACATCCCACAGTATGATGAACGGTTTAAACAGGTAATGCAAATATCAAACAGTATTAGTTAGACATAAGGAACCTATAACAACAGTTATTTATAAAAAAAATTAAATAAATTAAAATCGTAAAGACTAAAAATGATGAGTTACATTATTTTTGGTTTTGTGTTACCATAAATCCAATTTGTTTAAGTAATATGTCTTAGTTTGTTTCTTTCACAATTCTGGTGTAGTTGGAGAATCAAGCATTGATCAGCAATGATTCATGATCATTATCAAAAATTGTTCATTATTAAGGCCTTTTTTGTATTGAGTTGCACAGTGATTGTAAAACTTATTTTAAATTTATTTGTGAAATATTTTTATTCTTCCTTTTAAGTATGGCTTCAACAGAATAAGCCAGGTGTGCGAGACACACATTGCTGGGTACAGTTTTGCTGTGCTGACTAGTGGCTTCCTTGTTCATCATGGTCTTAAGAAGAAAGATAACTTTCACAGTAGCAAAGATACAGAGAACGCAAGAAACAGAGAACTTTTTAGGAAGTTTAAAAAAGACTTGAAAACCAAGTACCCCAACTCAATGCAAAGATGTTAACCTAAAACAAAGATGAACTGGTATGTATCAGTAAATGGCGGACAATTAACAGCCATTATTTTCTGTAAATATCTGTCATTTTTTTATATTTATTAAATATTTTCTGTTTTGAGTAAAAATCAGAATGATTGTTAAAAAATTAAATACTTTTATTTGTGTATGGCTTGTTGTAAATTTTCAAAGCATTGTTCATTAGATGTAAATTGTACATAAAATTATAGTGTTTTAATAAAAATTGTTTCTGAGTGAATAAGCTCTATCAGAGTGTGTCAGTTTGTGTTTTGATCAGTATAGTTTTCTTGGATAGAACTTCTGCTGTGGGCTTGGTGAATCGTTGCTTGGTTTTCGAGGAAGAGATATTGATAGGCTATTCTTGTTTGGTAAACTTGATTGTTTTGTCGAGTCCTTTGGTGTTGTTGTTGCAGACTTGCCTACATGATCTATGAAGTCCAGCAAATCATAAGCATGGCTACTTTCAATGTTTATATGTTTTGATTGACCACGACTGTTCTCTCTGTGACTGCCATCCAAAATGTAAGTGTCAGTTTGTTCTTGAGGTTTCTGATATTTTTGCAGTCTGTTGCTGGATAAGGTATTTAAGTTATCTATTTGTGGTATCCTACTCAACTGTTGGAAGTGTTGCATTTCTCTAGCATCAGGCTGCAAAAGGACAGTCATTCTATTAATCAAAATCCAAACATTGAGGTCTGAACTTACACATTAATTAAGAAATTAGTCTCGGAATGATCTAAGTGCTCTCAGTTAGTGGGTGAGCATGTTTCCAGCTCAAAAAACAGCCGAGCAGTACAAATAACCCAAAAGATGCCCATCAGGTGTCATTCGGTTTCATGAATAGCACTTTGTTAGAACTGAAAAATTTTAAGTTCCTCCCAAAAGCCAGCTTATGTCAGGCTAGTTAAAATATATTAACCCAAAATTTGGGTTAACTTGCTTATACAAGGTATGTATACTGCTGAAGGATAATTTTTTCTTTGCGTTAAAATAAAAGAAAACTTGACCTGTATATGTACACTAGGATTAATTTATGGTAGTTTATGCTCCATTCACTTCTGTTTGAACAAAGATTCTTAAGGATATTTCTTCTACAAATCTTTTTATTTTTTTTGTTTTTAGTACATATGATTATTAACAGTAATTATTCCATAGAGCACTGATGCCCTGAACAGTGGTGTTCCAAGGGTGTGTGTTGGATATGAGATGATAAATAGTCTAAGAGGCATGCAGCACTGAGTTGGCTTTAAATCTTCTCATATTCAACAAGCTGGAATGGGACAATTATTGTTTTATTAAGTTTCTTGATTTTTCTCAACCTATCGATACTTGAAAATGACAGCTATGGTTCTGAGTAATTTTAAAAAAGTTTTTCAGAACCATTTCTTAACAGAGTCAGGTTCCATATTTTGGTATAGTTATGAGCTGATAAACAAGATTGAGTAAACCAGTCAGAATGTTAGAAACACAATATTTGAGGTTGAAAATTTAATGATACTGATTAAACAAAGAAACTTACATCTATGAAAGTTACTTCTGGAGCTTCTTTTTCTACTGAAGTTGAAGATTTCTTTTGATGTAAGTAGTTTGTTTGTTTTGTGTGGCTGTAGCATGGATTAGTTGCATAGCATGTTGCCACATCAGGTCCTCTGACCCTCTTGCAAACTGTGGAAGCTTGAATATTACTGAGCGAATTGAGTTCAGCTTCATTTCTTGTAGCAACACCATCTGTAATAGTCATGGAAGCTCTAGTCTTTAGATTATTTATGTTGTTAACCTCTGAGTAAGCTAGCATACCCTTGAAATTATTTATTTTTATTAAAAAAGTCAATCACAAACGTTATACAAATAAAAGAATGTATAAGTATAAAAACCATGGACAGCCACCTGAAGACTACTAGCATTTTTGAAACATTTTTGAAACAGATTGTACCCTAAGATTTGGTATACGTTTTATGTAGCTTTATTTTACACTTGTAACTAATACAAATTAAGGTTTTGTCATTAATTTCATCTAAATCTTAGAAACAAACCTTGTTTTCGTTTGAGGCTTAGGCTTTGTGATGGAGTGACACCTGTATTGTTTCTACCAACTTTCAGAAAGCTAGAGCTGAAAATTAACAAAACAATACTGGTACTTATGGCCATGCAGTAGCATTATCTGTTCTTTTCCTTAATTTCTGATAATTTTTGTAAAAAATTTGTGGTTGTTTTACTTTTGCAACTAGAAAGTTATGTACAAACTATAGATGGTTGATGAAACTTTTAATCAGTTTTATTAACTGTAACTTTTGTTATGCAGATTACCAGTTGTTATTGATAGTATTTGTACTAAGCCTAGGGTTCATAGAGACATTAACAGTCAGGGAGTTTCAAAATATTAAAATAAATACTTCCCAGGCTAAAAGTATCAAAGTCTTGGAATAGAATAGACTATGGGAAAGTCATAAAGCTCCAACTTCTTTCTCAAGTCTAATTGGGTTTCTCACAAAACAAAGATCTCAAACAGAGTCAAAACCTATCAAGAAAACTGGATTTTCTACATACATTACAAGGGAAGTAAAATTATTTGTTCATAGAAAAGTTGTGGGTTTAATTTGCACTGTGCCTGGTTCAGCTGTCTTGATTATCACATTATCTGCATGACTGATTATGAACTGCTGTTTATCCTAGTCCTAAAAAGCCCAAATGATGAATAACTGTTAAGATTTCTATTGTCTACTCAAACTTCATTAAAATTTGTTGGTCATGTGGTTTATTACCTTTGTCTGTGTAATTTCCTTAGTTGCTCCAAAACTTCAGTCAAGTAGTCTATTTTTGAAGAGAAGTAATTAAAACTTTGATTCAAGAACTACTTCCTGTCCATAGATTAGTATTATCAGAGTAGATGGTAGCAAGCTTTATTAAATAAGAGGTTTAATGCCAATATCCAACCATGATGGAAATGGTCATTGAGCATTTTACCCTGTTGAAGGTAAATTAAGTCCATTATTTATAATTATCTTCCCTTGGCAAAAAGAGGTTGAAGGGTTTGGGAGAGGACTAATTACCTGTTCCAACCCTGGCTAGAAACAAACACAATAAAGACTTTTTAATGCAGACCCTGTAGTTGCCACAAATCAAATACCATAACTTTCAATTCCTACTTCATAATTGAATAATGGCTTTGAGACAACTAATAACATCCTAACAGCATCTACAACTTTTACTTACTCAGAAACTCCCTCAGCCAGTGATATAAAATTTGTAAGGCTTCTAATGACTTGTGACAAGCTTGACTTACCCTTTCCATGAAATGTCTTTGCTGGTTGAAGACTTTGGATAAGGTTTTGTGATATTTCGTACAAGGGAGTCTGTGATTGGTTGGAAAATGGCTTTGTCAATATACAAAAATGAAGGTATAATTTTGGCCAATGGCTTTATTTAACTTTTGGTAAAAATAAGCCAGAAAATGTTCCTGAAAATAAAGCAGAGACTCAAAAAAAGTTTTTTCTTGCTGAAAATGAATTATTCTATAACTATAATAGAATAACTAAGGAAGGTTTTCTGAGCAGAAGATTGTTGAAAGAATGTGAATCCAGTGTTGGTGGTACATTGTACAGAAAATAGTACAACAACTGTTATTATAATTACAATAATTTTTTAACTAATAATAAGTTTTTAAATTTGTCAGTTGAGCGGTATTTTTATAGATTTGTACATAAAAAATATACCTGTAGTGTGATACCCCTTCAAGTCTATTGTTCTGAAAGTTTTTTTAAGCTGTAATTTTCACTTTTTGGAAACTAATAATTATAGCAGATGAGTCTTACCTTAAATGGCAGCCCTTTTCTTTCAGCAGATAAATGCCCTTTTTTTGATAATGTAGCAGAACCTAACTTAACCATCGATCCAGTGGCACTGCTGTCATAAAAACACAATTATAAAAAATATTACCCTCAAGTTGATGTTATTAATTTTTGATTTAAGAACTATCTGATTTTTATTGCTTTTTATAATCTAGCCTGTTAAAGGGTTATGTTAAATGGTTCAGTTTCCTGCCTACTATCATACTGCACGTAAATGGCCCACTTTTACTTTATCTCAAAAAATCTTCCAAAATTAATTGTAAAAATTTGAAGTCCTTTAAACTGAAAACCCTCAAAACTCACAACTCAATTTTCCCACAAAATTAGGGAAACAAAACTAGGTCCAAAGTTTTTTGCAAATATCATCAAATCCATGCAAAAGTTATCTTCAGCATGCAGTTACTGAAAACCAGGTATTGACAGAATTTGTACCTTAAAAATAGAATAACCAGTATAAGTTATGTCAACTCATGAAATAATTTAAGTGTTCCTGAAACAACATATATGACCATGCAAAGCCTCTATGCAAAGAAAACATACAATTAAACAACTTACGTTTGAGTTGCACTGAATGTTTGTAAAGTCTGTGGTGTGTTCCTGATTATAACAAAAAAATCTCCAAGTTAGTGGAAATGAATCTTGAACTAATAAGTTTTCTACATGTTTATCTCAATGTATCAGAAAGTTGTAGAAGAGTTTGAAAATTTGATATAATTTTTATGGTATAAATTATTGTATACTTACAAGAAGTTTTATATACTTACAAGGTTTTGCAGTTTTCTGGATGACTATTTGAGGTTGCTACAAAGAGAGATAAAAATGAAGAACTCTTTTAACGTTTGGCCAGTTGTAAATGATAATTATTAGTGAAAGTCAAAAATGCTAGCAACATTTTTGATTTGTTCAACCTAGTCAAAATTATTCTTACTTAGTTAGTTTAGGCAAAACATTAAAACAATTAATAATGCTTATTCATATGATATGTATGATTATATCAAACTATCTTCATTTCACATCTAGTTTTTTGTAACAGCAAAATAAAAGAAAGTTAATAAGTTACTTGTAAAATTAATAGTTACTTTCAGACTTGCTAAAATTTTATTCCAATATAGCAATAGGAAGTTCTCTGTGATCATAACCTTGCCCTCTC
>JAOBAT010137187.1:0-11869 GCA_026413305.1 Hydrozoanthus tunicans | reverse complement strand
GTAGACTGAAACGGCAAAAGACTGCTTATTCAGATGAATAACGAATATCCCTACAATAAGCAAGAATGGTGAAGTTTATAAAAAAGTGTTTAATAGCTGAAGTCTAGAAGCGGTAAAAAGTGCGACAGACAAATTCGACTTTTAAATCGACAGTCGAACTTCCGTCGAACTTCTGCCGTATTAATTGAATTGAATTCGACACGGCAGAAGTGCGACTGTTTGAACCAGGCCTAAGAGAATGAAATTATACGATCGATACAAATAATGGCGTACTGTATTAACATCTCCGAAGAGAGCGCGTGGGCGGATCAACTAGCTACTAGAGAGCTTCTCGTGCTTCAGAGTAAAGGAAACAATTCTAATCAGTTTGCTTTCGGAGTGGTTCAGGTGGTTTTGGATCAGTACTGTTTATTGTCCTTGTCAACAAACTCGGCACTGCAGGAGAAAGCAAATATTTAAAAGTAAAGTAGAGCAATTGCGATCGCTAATCACCATTTCTTTTCGTAAAGATAGTTGAATTCCAAGTTAAAACATTCGCTGTAAATCTCGATTTGGGATAATAGTCGAATATGGGACAATGCTTAACTCGTTGCCTGTGTTTGTCTTGGCAGAAGAGATTCAAGTTAAGGTACCTACCGCGAGGAATGAAGGCAATGAAGGCAAAGGCAATGATTGCAGCCACGATAAATAAGGCAAGCTTCATTCTGCAAATTGTTTCAGTTTGCTCCGCTTTTTTAAGCCCTTTCCAGCAGCGTTGAGTTCAAGACTTCAAGCGTACCAAGTATAAACGACACCGCTGTTTACTCTGCTAAGCAAGTGAATTTAATGAGCGTTTCTGATTGGAACAAAAGAGACAGCTTGTTGAAAAATGCAAACTTTAAACGCTATTATCAATTTCCCGAGGGACTGACCACATGCTGAAAATAACATTTTAAAAAGCACAGGCACCAATAGTTGTGGCCTCACTTGACAGTTTACTGTTGCTACATTGAAGAGCTTGTCGACTGCGCAGCTTGTACAAAAGTATTTGGCCTAGCAAGCGCGGGACAACTTTGATCAGTAGCGCTTTCTAATTCACTGGCAAATCATTTGTGAAGAAAGAGAAGACATGCCATCATGAGGCGCAGCAGAAGAGTCGGACCTAAATTGTTTCTAAGTATCGATCTTTAGATCTGTACTTCAAACACGCCTACAGAACTTCTACTAAAGAATAATCCGATGTAGCTCCGTCACGGCATGTTTACTTTTAAAAAAACTGACGAGTTAAACGACTAAGTAAACAAATTTAAGATTTTACACACCCAAAACGTTGCCTTTCGAGGTCGGTTTACGATATTAAACTTATTTTTCATCTACCCGCCATCTCCATAGAAACTTACTAGAACTGAATTGTAAAAGGCCGGTCTCACTAGAAAAGCAATTTACGATGGTAAACTTCGCTTTTCGATAGTAAACTTTGCCTAGTGAGACCACGACAAATGTCGACCTACTGATCAATCACATGATGGGAATTAGGTTAACAGAAATAGCGGCGAAGGTACAGCAGTGATGCGGGAAGGTTATTTTGACAAAGAAATTACGTTATTTGCTTCGTCTTTTGGGAAGTGAAACCGAAAAACACTTCAAAGGTTGTGGAAATAGGCAACATTACGTCTCAGCTTTTTTTTTACATGAGGCAGGATATCTTAAAACTTTACATTTTGCAGCTTTTTATCCATTGGAAAAGTATGAAAGGAAAGATCATCTGTTGCCAACAACGTTAAAAATCGCAGAAATAATGGACCCTTGTGCATTATACTGCGGCTCTCGGTGTATTGCTTACCCAGAAAATGTGACGTAAAAAGCGGATTGAGTTACGTTCTAAGTAGGAACTAGAGAGATCAACCGCGATGGAATGCAGAAAGGTGCTAATTGTCAGTGTTATGAAATTTATTGATCTGATTGGCTACATTTTAAAAATGAACAATACCTTTAAAAGTACTTACTTATAAGCTGATGTATTTCTTTCCGGTCCGCTCACTCGTTCCTTTCTAATTGAAGCATTTCTGTTTTAGAATTTAAGAAAAGTTCTATGTGGGGAACATTGAAAATAAAGAGGGTTTTTCCGCTTTTGTTTTGGAGTTCTATGATTGGCTTTTAAGTTTTTAAAAATACTATAGCACAAAAGAAACATTGTTGTATACTGGTCTATGTATTCTCAGTATGAAAGTTTAAACGTTCGGTGTGGGAAAGCGAAATGCTGCAGAACAATGGGAGGTTCTCTCGTTCTTTAACGAACCATTACTTAATGTGATGTCTGTTATCTTGAGCAGTACAACCGCCACCCTGTTAAGCAAGAAGGAACTGAGCATGAACGAATCAAATTTTCGGGTACTAAGTTACCTTTTTTGTCGCAAAACGTTACTGATCAGTGTTCTTCTTTTTGAAGAGTCACAAACACGCACTGATCCGATATCTCGAACGAACTTTGAATAAAAATGTTCATCACATACTTAGCTCGATATTTACATAGTAGATCGGTGAAATACAGAGCGTATCAGCCACCCATATCAATCACATGTGGTGATATCAAAACAGCCAATCAGGACGCACGATTTCCATATCATCACGTGTGAATGATATGAAACTTTCCCGCCGTTGAACAATTTGTAAATCTACTTTTTTCTACTTTCGTTGTTTTAGGCATTTGGCTGATTTTGTTATCATGTCGCGTGATATTTCAAAATCAATGATACTGATTAAAATTTAAATTTGGGTAAATTTTAAAACCATTTTCTGTGTCAATAAAAATATCAATTTTGCATTAAACCCAGAATCTCACTAAGTATGTGATAAAAAGAAAATTACATGGCCACTTGGTGCCATGTAATATCTTCTATTTATCATACGATCACATTTTCGGGCATTGTGACGCATTTTACGAGCTCATAACGGAGAATTTGGCGGTTGAAATAAAACATTGAGAAGTGCGAACCAAAACTTGTCCATTTGCCCTCCGAAGTGATAATAAAACTAGTTATGCAATGCTTTCGAGTGAGATAACGTGGAATATGCCACGCGTCACTTAAATTTTCCGTCGGTATACGCATGAGCCTTTAGGCGAGTGTGAGTACGAAGAAAATACAAATGACAAAAATGATCACTACGTAACAACATTTTAGCGCCATTTTTGACGCGCGCACAGATTTTCCCGCCATTTCTGAATTTTATTGGAGCGTGCATGCAGCAAGTCATGACGCGAAGGTTAAGTGGAATATTACCCGTTGCATACTGCAGAGTTACAACGGCAATCCTTGCCTCTGATTGGCTGTATTTTTCAAGGCATGGGATAAATAGTAATATGTGTTTGGATATAAACATGTTTTGGTCCCTTCTCAGAACTATTTTCCGTTAACCCTCGCCTTTCGCTGGGCCAAAAACAAACCTAAAAATTGGTGTACATGCTTTCGCTACGCTCTGTATGATCTCGGACGGACTTTGGTAACTATTTTTGTACTCTTAATCGTTAGCGCAAAAGCAAAAAGAGTGAGTGGTTTGATTTCTCTATATTGAAATAGTTACTTAAAAATAGTTACTTACAAACTAGTTTTTAAACAGGAAATACTTTTACTTACGAATTGTTTGCTTTCAGTATTTACAACCAATTGAAGTCAACAATGACAAAACAAGACAACTAAAAGAAACAGCAAGTAATATAGCTGGTAAAATGTGTATACAAAATATTGGTTAATGTAATATCGACTAGACAACTTTGATCAGTCGAACTTTGTTACATATTAAACCTAAGCCCATATATCAAGAATATTAAGAGTATACCAAGCTTTCTTAAGACTATAGTGAGTACAATAGCTGCACGTTGGAATGTACCGTGTGCTGGACTGGCCTGCACGCAGTCGTATGAAAAACACGACGTGAAAACCTTAATTTTGGAACTACAACTACACTCGTTCTAGCGCAGTTTTTAGTCTTAGGTCGTGTTCTATTGGGACCAACCACTTCAACCTAAACAAGTTATGGTTGTTTTGGCCTTAAATTTCCAAGATAACTTATTTCAAACCTTTAGGGAGTTAGTTAAGATACAGGTACGCCAACGCCGACGACGACGGAAGAAAACAATGATGAATACATTAGCTGCACGTTGGAATGCATCGTGCGCGCCACCTGCACGCCGTCGACTTGAAAATTACAATGTGAAAAGCTCAGTTTTGAAGTTTTTGCGACTACGAGAACGACCTACAGAAAATTATGTTAAACTTCTTTTAACGTTCATCCTTTTCTATTCACAAAGCGTTAGTCGAATAAAAGAGAAAGCAAACTAGTCGTACGTGGTCGAAAAGGGCAAGCAAGAAGTGTGTTTTTTGTAGGCTGTCGTCGTCGTTGCCGTCCTTAAATCTTAAATTCCCTTTTATTCGGTTGAAACGTTTTCAACCCTTTCAACCAGGGTCAGAGTTGGTTGAAATGGTTGATCAACCAAACCAACCGAAAAAAGTTTTTCCCAATAAAACACGCAAATAACTCAACCAACCAAAAAGAGTTGATCCCAATAGAACACGACCTTAATAACATTATATTTAAGAAGCTTTGGTCTTTTTCTACTCTCAAAGCTCGGAAAAAAAGAGATAGCAACCCACCCACACGTTATTAAGAAGGGCAAGCAAGAAGTGTCTTTTATTGTAAGCCGCTATTGATTGATGCCGTCGATCCTCTTTGCTTGACGTTCCTACGATTCTATCGTCACACTATAGTGATAAGAATACAAGCCGTCAGGTCAAACCCTTTTTTAAAAGAACGAGGCTCAAACAAGCCGAGGCACGGGCTGGATAGCTTATTTTTTTTAAACTTTACTGAGCTTCGATTTCGAACTGAACAATACAGAATGAAAAAGAAACGCTATGCATTTTTGTTATCAGTATCACTGGAAATCGTCTCGGGAAAATGAATGTTTTCCGATGCAAGTATTGCAATACCTTAGTTTTTCTTCGAATTTAAGCACACATTGAACTAAAAACAATTCGAGGGTAAATCGGCAAAAAATTTCTAACAATGTGCGTCGGCCAGTTCCACTGGTTCTTATAAAAAAAAAGCGTGTTGAGTATTTAAACTAACAGTTGAATTTTGGAGACAATATTTGTGCAACTCAGATGCGAATCATCCTGGAAGTTATATAGACAGCGAGTGGCACATAGTTTGTATATCTATTTAATACGCTGACTGGCTAACAGCTACGAAGGAATTAACTGTGAGGTTGTTCGCTGTGTTTAAAATATCTTAAAAGTACACAGCCCAAGCAACGAACTCGTCAGTCCACAACTATGCATATGAAAAGGCTCTCACTGAGCCTATTTCATACTTTGCATGTATATTTTACATTTCCGTAGTTTTAAACGGATGAGAATGTACGACTCTCTCAAGACACGACACTAATCCACCGCAGTTTAGCCCCCAGCAGAACTGGTACTCATTTATACAGCTGAGTTGACTCGAACAAATTGGGTAAAGTGCCTTGCTCAAGGACACAACACAGTGGTCTGGCCGTGGCTCGAACTCGTGACCCTAGGATTACGAGTCAAACACGCTAGCCGCTCTGTTACTGCGCCGCCGAACAAGTCGATTAAAATTTATACAGCTGAGTCAACTGGAACAATGTCAGGTAGTGTCTTTCTCAAGGACACAACACAATAGTCTGACCAGGGCTCGAACTCGTGACCCTAGGATTACGAGTCGAACAAACTAGCCGCTTTGCTACTGCGCCGCCGAACAAGTCGAGTAAAGTGTCTTTCTCAAGAACGCGACACAATGGTCTGACCGGGGCTCAAACTTGCGACCCTAGGATTACAAGTCGAACATGCAAACCACTTGGACACTGCACAACCGACTAAATGGTTCACCAGAAGACACTAAAGGATTCGGCAAAGCCATGTACTTCAGAATAATCCCAGTCCGCAGTAAAATAACTTTGTTAATTCACACCTGCATGCCTCCAATTTACAGTTCCTAAAAAATGGCCGCTGCATATTTTACCACAATGCAATGCGAACCTTACAGCGCTAAAAGAAACTCGAGGAAGGTAACAATTGGTAAAAGTCTTAACCTTGTATTTTTGTTACCGCCTACGGTCAACTACATTGAGCATTGAACATAAAATATGCTAAACGTCACACGTTATTCAAGTTCACTCGAGTCTTCAACAATTGGGATTTTTCAGTTTTCATGACGGCTCGAGAGATTTTGAATCGAGTTCTACGCAGTAAGTAAAACAGTGAGCAAATAATTCGCTGCTTGGGCTGTCTGGGTAAATACGTCACGTTACTAGTGAAAAGGACTAAAGCACTATATTTGTTAAAATGAGGACGAAGAAAATTTTAAGTTTATGCCGTGGAGTTCTTTCTTTCTCTTGCAGACAAGTTACAACGCCATTATCTTCAGTGTTCCCAACAGGCTTTCAACGAAACAACATGAAGATGAAAAATGCACCAGCAAACGTAAGAAGACTTGCTCCAATACGTGAGCCCTCGTTGCAAAGGTCAGTTCTACAGCAGTCGATATTGCATGTCGCCTCAGTCCCAGTCTTGCAGTGGAAGCTCGTAGCTTTGTCGCACTCCGACTTGCGTGCGCATTTCTTGGTGAATGACTCATACTCGCCCACCTTAACGTACAACTTGAGACAGCGATCTTGATTCATGTTGCACTCATTCTGCCTTTTATCACACGAGCCCCATCCGATACTAGACAAGCAGTCGTAACACTTGAGAAGTGCCTCTGAAGTAGGAAAAAAGATATTTTAAGAGACATGTACGTATCATTAATTTGCTGCTCGGGAGGCCCAACAATGAAAAACTGCGGGGCTTTTCACTAGGTGGCTTAAAAGATTTTCTTTTATTTCTTAAATAATAATTTAATTTAATTTGCTTCCGTCTGTCTGTCCGTCCGTCCTTCTGTCCGTCCTTCTGTCTGTCAGTCTGTTCTCCGTCTGTCTGTCTGTCCGTCTGTCTGTCCGTCTGACGGTCCGTCTGTCAGTCTGTCTGTCATTTTTTAGGTGTAGATGCCAGCCCAATAGATCCATAGATATGCAGTTCATTAAAACTCGTTTTTCTGCGTTTGTTTTTACAGAGAAACGTATGGGAAAAAGATGAAAACGAGGCATGACGGGCATCGATGTCCGTCTGCTATATTTTTAATTTATTGTAAAACCATCCAGCTTTAAACCTTCGTATCTCGCCAAATTGCGGCCAATTTTTCTGAAACGTCGTTGCTTATCTAATATTGGTGAGCTGAAATTGAATCTGGACTCATTTCCCCTTTAAACTGAATGTATTTTTACGCCGTGCTATGAAAACGGTCTGTTAATCTAAAATGCGAGATGCTTTTTTGTCCGGCTGGACAGATTCGGTTCGCACATCATTATACAGCCAATAGCGTCTCGAATACCTAAAAAACGTCTTTTGGCTTACATCCCTTCCCTTAGCAACTATATAAACGTCACTCTACTTTCAAAAACGCAGGAGACTTTCAGTTAAACGCGGGAGAGCGGGGCATGAGTCTATAAAATGCGTAAGTCTCCTGCAAAAACTCGAAAGGAATTATATTTCTGCATAAACTGATATGCACTGAAAACAACTAAATCCCGGAAGAGCTTTAAAAAGACAAATTATGGACATTTCAATAAAAAGATTTTCACGGCGATTCTATAAAACTATTTAAAGGTTCAACGTTAGCTAGCGAGCAAAATATTGTGTGGTTTTCTGTTCTGCCTTGCAGGCAAGGATTGACGCTAAGGCATATAGTTAGTAATAGCGAGGAAATTGGATTAATTGCTTAAAATGCGTAATCGCGTGCGTCACGTGATCGCTTAAGGTGATGTTACACGAGCTCGAGGCAAATTCTTGCGCACCTTGTCTCGCAATGGCGTTGCGAGACAAGTTGCAGAAGAGAAGAGGTGTTACACGGCGCAATAGCTCCAGCAACTTGAAGAAAGTAGCTACAATCGTTTGTGAAAAGTAGAACCGGATTCTAATTTTGCTGCAACTTGTCTCGCAACAATTTTAGCCATTGCAGGGGGTGTTACACGCTGCAATGGCTCGTGCAACTTGTGTCGCAACGCCATTGCGTTACAAGTTGCACAAGAAATTACCTCGTATAACATCACCTTAACATGACCCGAGCATTTTCCGATGTTTTGTAGCTGTGTTTAATAGCCTCGCTCTCATGAAAATGCATATCGTGACCGACAAATGCGGACCATATATGTGTAAACAAACGTGAACTCGCGAAAGCAAATTTCTAGCAAAACTGATACTCGACAGCTTTAAGAGAGCCAAATATATACGAAAACACAATAGGAATAACAGAAATTCTTTAAATTTGGTGCATCTTATAAGATGCACAATTAAGAAGGTAGATATCATTAACAAGATGAATCTGTAGTTTTCAAGGTTAGCAGTGAAATTTGTTCAGGGAGGCCTACTGCATGAAAGACATGTCGAACGCAGATTACTTATCTGTGATTACTTCTAGTTGTAAATATTTAGGAACAATCAGAAATCGCAAACGTAAAAACAAACTGATCAGAGATCAGACAACACAAAAATCAAGTGAACGTTAAGTTTTATAGAAGAAGTATATTCTTTTTGAGTATTGTTCAAGCATATGAAAGCCTTGAAGATCTGACAGAAAACGGAAACCGCAAAACAGTTCTACATAATCCTATTATGTCCTCCTCGGTTCAGATATTCTAGGAACTTAACTGTTCTTTTTTTCTAATTTTGCTAAATTTAAAATTGTCCTTTCAGCCCCTGTGGTAAATTCTCTCAACTAGAACCTATCCTTTTTAAAGAGTTAGTTTGGGAGAATTTACTTTTCATCTGTCTTTAGTGGTTTGCATTTTTTGCGATTGATCAAACCGCATTTTCTTATTACGAAATGTGTTATATTTTGTGCGTTACGTAAGGAGAAGTTAGTTGTTAAAGATTAACTGCAACTTAAAGGGTTAAAAACAATAAGGAACTGTTGCTTGGCTTTTAAAAATCCTAATGTGTAACTTGATACCACATTGCAAGAGCTTACGACTCGACAACGACTTAGATTGCGAAGATAATGCATGACTTTCGATTCAAACGGAAACACTCATCTTTGTCTTTGAGTTCTCGCAGGTTCAAGCCGTCCCGATTGCATTCTTTTTTCGAGGATTAGATATGAGTGCTCAGTGAGCGTAGAATTTTGCTATTCTTATCCAAAAATTCTAACATTTTAAGTTTACATTCGCTAATCAAGTGTAATATTCACGTTTATTGCCCGCCACCAAACGTATTACAGCTTGAAGCAGTCCGAAAGATGCTAGCGGATTAAAGCAGTCATTAACTTAAGATAAATCGCAATGGCTGCCTCTCTCCTTGTTTATTTGGTGAAACTTCGAGGGGTCAAACTCAACGAAAAATACATCGTGTTTCAAAATAAAGAACTTTGTAGTAAAAGGTTAAGACAAAATGTGAAGAAAGCGATAACAAAACTCCAACTGTAACCGTTATTGATTCGGTAGGCTAGCTAAACTGATCGAACAGTAAGTTCAAGGCATCAAAACAACTTAAAGAGCATCAGTTTAAACGATTGTACGAGTAACAACAACAACCGCACAAGAATTGTGTGGCGTTTCAAACTACATAAACACCGGGCTGCAAATAACAAAGGAAACGGCGCTGTACTTGAACACAATGACGTAACCGCGGGGCCAGTTTTTTTTTCTCAAGACAAGATACAAACAGTTTATTCAAGCAGACATTACCGTCTTTGCATCAAAAGGAAGTTGCTACGCGAACAGATTTCCACGGGTTGATAATACAGCGAAGCGCAATCTAAAAACGTAAATATTTGACATGCCTTTCAGGAAAGAAGCAGTGTGAAGTGCATGCTATATTTGCAGGCAAACTCACTTACCTGTGCTTGCAATTATGCAAACCAGCAAAGCTAGTACACAAAGCCACTTCATTCCTCTTTGCTTCAAGATTCAAAGATTGAATATGTTTTGAATGAACAACTGACAACACTTCGGAAGACCTCGCGTCCCTTTTGTTGCTCACCACGCTGTGTAAGTTGATCCCCCTAAAGGTGTGGTGACAATAAGCAACCGCGTGTCTCTGATGGACGTCGGGAAAATTTTGGTTTCTAAAGGACTGGGCCCGTGTCGAAGATAACACACCGCGCGCGCAGTTTTGTTTTCTAAGGGACCGTCCACACTAACGCGGATTCAAAAGTACCGAAAACACATCGATTGATCTGCGTCCACACTACCGTTTTTCAAGCGTTTCTACGGTGGCCCAGAAGGGTCACGGGAAACTAAAACTACTCACGGGAAACTAAAACTGCTCACGGGAAACTAAAACTCACTCACAGGAAACTAAAACTTACTCACGGGAAACTAAAACTCACTCACGGAAAACTAGAACTCACTCACGGGAAACCAAAACTCACTCACGGGAAACTAAAACTTACTCACGGGAAACTAAAAATCACTCACGGGGAACTAGAACTTACGGGAAACTAAAATTACTCACAAGAAACTAAAACTTACTCACGGGAAACTAAAACTACTCACGGGAACCTGTTATTCAACCGCGTGGTACAGTTGACGTCATCGTTTCCAATTCTATCCGCACTAGCACGAAAGATATACAGATTCGCTTTTATCCACTTTCGCGAGCGTTTCCAAACTTATACGGATTCGGTCGATCCGATCCGCGTGTTAGTGTGGACGGAAGGCCTAAACGTATCAAAAGGTATACGGATTCGAATTAATCCGCGTTAGTGTGGACGGGCCCTTAGTGTCACTTTTCTCACAAAACAAGAAACACTGCGATGATGATATGAAGTTTTTTCACGCTCAATTGACTAGAATTTTCCTAAACAAATAAACTTCAAAAAATAGAATGATAGAAAGATGGTTACAGTCAAATATTTCAGGCTAATGTTCCTAACGAGAGTTCACATTTTACTGACATTGAAAAAATTCGAGAGAACTTTGCTTATCATCTTCAATTATTTGCTTAGACTGATCATCATTTCCAATTTTCTCATTTATGTAGGGAGAATTAAGTTGTCAACAATTTACTGGTGTGACTTGTAGAACATCACCAATCAAGTGCTCCTTAAGTTGAATATTCTGAGTCAGATCTCTGATGCCGAATCAAACCCGCAATTGCAGTCCCATGTTTACCTGTAACTCAGAGCCATCTGGCAGGTAATTGGAGCGTTACATGTTCAATCCCCGTCAGTGGCTCGGAGTATTTTCTGAGCACTCAACTAACGAAACACTTTCTTTCTAAAATCTTTTTAAGACTTCATCATGTTTCAAGGAACATTTGTATAGTCAGTATGTGCGTGTCAATACAAACCGCAAGCATCCACCCTGGGCAAATCCCTGGCATTTGACAGAAGGTCAGTCCCAGGGGCCGGGTATTTGGCAGTTAGCAGTGTCCCGGCGCCCCGGGCATTTGTAAACAACAAAAAACTTGCCTCGTAATTCCGACGCCGCTCAAAAGTCACTGAGAGTTTCAAACACAGTCATTTGGGAATAAAAAGATATAATATAATAAACATAAATAAACATAAAAGCTACATATTAAACAAGAAAACCATTAGCTTTGTCTTAATCCGGTGTGGGAGCTAGTGTCTCGTTCCGTTACCCTAACATTTCACCATTAGACCATATGACCGTTCGTTTTCGACTCACGAGTATGTAGTATATAGGCCACAAGAAGAAGGAACAAAGAACAACCTCTATACGTGATAGGTCGGGTGGAGAGTAAAGCACAGTAGATGCACAATGTTCTGTTTAGTTTCTGTTCCCACAACTGTTTTATCCAGTTCTATTGAGCCT
>JAOBAT010137186.1:0-34609 GCA_026413305.1 Hydrozoanthus tunicans | reverse complement strand
GTTTGTTTTAAACTACCATTTAACTTTTATACCATTTTTGATATTTTAACCTATTTGGCGTTTTTATGTATCCTTAACAGGCCTAGTGTTTCGAGCATTTGTTAAGGAAATTCATATTAAACCTTAAACATAACCTTTTAAACCTGAAAAAAAGGTCTTTTGACATTGTGCAAGGATTCAAGTTTAGGATTTCAAAGTTACAAGAGTCTGGATCAAGTTAGTATCTTTGGGAACATAGGAGAGACACAATTTTTTTAATGTTTTGTTTTAGTAGTTTCTCATTTTTGCCCTCATTACCACTGATTACCGTTTACGTCCATATTCTTGTTCAGTTCTCGTGCTTGTACCCAGGCTTATCTTCTTTCTTACCTTTATCATCTTTTATTCTTCTACTCATTAGTGTTTATACATCTACTTCCTAGTCTTCACGTTAATTTTTTGATATAGTATTATTCGTGCTCGTAATTTCATCAATATTTGTGTGCTATGTTAGAAATAAAGCGCTCCTCAAGTTGAATTCTCAGAAAAAAATAAAATTCTGAGTCACTGACAAGAATCAAACCTGCAACCCTCTGATTACCGGTCAGATGCTCTACCCACTGAGCTACAGAGACTCACATGGGTGTTTTATGTCACGAACCGCTCGCTCGATATATCCATTAGTTATATATTATATACTATAGGATTCTAATCTTCAGATGAGTCCACATGGGAACTTGCAAGTAGGTTACTAAAGCACCTTCTTCCTAACTTTCTATTACCAGGCTTCAAGTTTCCATATGCACTCATTTTTTCCCTAGTTCTGGTCCTCAATTTGTTTATTCTGTATCTCTTTGGTCTTAATTCTTAATTTAATCCCGCCTGTAGCGCATGCAAGCCCTGGTGCAGATGGATTCAGCAGTGAAAGCTGTGGAGGAGAGGTTTGTTGGACAGGAATCCAGCATCGAGCAGCGGCTTAAATGGGCCGCCGGAGCCAACCCAGCCCTTAATCCAGTCTTGCAGAACTTTGAAAAGGCACTGAGTGACAGAAAGAAGCTTTTGTTGGTAAGGCAATAAGTTCGATGTTGTATTAAAAGGTTTTAGAAATGCGGGTCTTGTAACAGCTTTGTTGTTATAGATAAGATTTAGGCCCTAAGTAAAGGATTCTTTGTCATTTTGCCTTGCAATTTACATAATATACACTAGTTCTAATCATGCAAGAAGCGCAGAAAAAACTGGAGTCTTGTGAATGGATTAACTGTTACTAATGTTCTTGGACACTCAACATCTCTTCATCAGAGCTATGAGTTTATCAATAGACCAAATCCGCTGTTTACAAGAATCTACGAGGCTAACATAAGGTTTATTATTCTATCTCTAAATTTTTGTGCCATTCAGTCGGTTAGACTGCCTTGTAAAAGTATTGTTTCATAAATTATTTTAATCTAACCCAACTGTGCGAGTACGGAAAAATTCCCATTGTGTTGTCCCTATACACAACCGCACTCGACAAAACTACAAAATAGAAAAACATAATTCAGCTTAAATTCAATTTGACATTATGGTTTTCACCTTCCAGGTTGAAGTGAAGCGTTCATCAGAAATCTGTGCCCTGTCCAATGCCGTCCTTCACTTTGAGGCACTCAGAACATACACATCAGATGCCGCATCGCTGGATAAGGCCATGATAACTCTGGTGAAGAAGTAAGTATGTTAGTACTGTATTACATTTGAGATGAGCAATGTGCAACAGACTCTGAAGTGGAAACTGGTAAGGTCCAAGTGCCAAGTTGAACTTTTAAACACTTTTTCTCAAACGAAACTGCATTGTAAGAGTACTTTAATAGTTTTATTTTTGGTAAACTTTTGTTTACACTGATGATTTAGTTGTATCCAGCTCACCCAAATAAACCGCAAACAACAATCCGACTCAGATACCGCAAAGCGAGACCTCGTGTTCTAAGATGCGACTTGTTATCCGTCATGGGCTTAAAACTGTTGAGAAACACATAGACTTCCGCAGGATAGCAGAAGTCATGCTTCTATTGTCTTTCCATCTCTGCATTGAGCTGCAATGGAAAAGAACAGAAATGGAAACAAAAACGAAACAGTGTTCAACCATTCACATAGCTTTAGGCCATGCTTCATCGGAAACTTTTAACAGAAAAAGATTTTTGTTGGAAAAATCCTCTTTGACTTTAAGAAAATTTATAGTTTAGTTTCACAATGAGTCGTAGACCTTTGCTCGTTGTCCCCGTTTCATCTTCGTTTCTTTCGCCTGTGCGAGCCAGTGATCGTAGCTGACAGTTGTTGTGGTGCTCGCTTGGCTTTTGATTAATATATCCATTGACTTCTTTCAGACTTTGAGAGTTCTGCAAATTTTTTTTACGTCTATTTACTTTTCCTGATTTCTGCATAGAGTAAATCAAGCCTAATGCTGCAATGTCTTTTGTCAAAACAGAGTTTCACTCGATCATTTGTAGGATGGTACAGTGTTTTTAGCACTGCTGAAATATGGTTGTCTGGTGATCATTTTATCATTCTTTTTTGAAAATATATTTGTCACTTCGGCTTTGAAATTTGGTCACGTTCGATATTAACCTAAGCTTTCTTTTAGGTGCGAAGAAAGCTCCGGACATTTGGAAAAATGTGTCGATAAACTGAAAGAGGTAGAAGAGGTTACAAATAAAGTCCAAGTCAGCTATCCACCGGAAGTACCCATCACATCAGAGTGGATGGTAACAAAGCTCGGCCAGGTTGCGGGCCAGATTGCTTCTCACAAATCCAGGAAGATGCAAGCATTTTCTTCCATAACTGCAAATCGAGTATGTACCAATAGGCTTTATGCATGTTTACGTCAAACACCCCCAAGCCTCGCTTTCAAATACGAAAATGTGATTGTTTTCATAATATTCGTCCACAAATGAAAATAATTTGCAAGTGCAAAATGCTCACTCCTATTTCTTGAATACGATGCTTGGGAGTGAAACCTGCTGGTTTGACGTAAACATGCGTAAGGCGTATTCTAACCAGATTGCCATTAAAAATTTAACCCTGAGGTAGAATCAGCCTTTGAACAACTGGGCTCAGACTTTTAATAAGGGAATAAAATAGCATCGCTTGTATTTCTAGACAATTTTAGAAAATGGTTATGACCTAAGAGGACACGAGGAAAGTGTTGAGAGAAAACGAGGCGAAGTCGATTAATCCCTGATATAAGGATGAATATAACTTATAGGAAAATAAGTTTAGCAAATAAAAAAAACACTGTTACATGGCTCGCACTACTTCTGGAATTCCTGGAAAACTCCTGGAAAAGTGGTTAATTTCCTGGAATACTACTGGAATTTTGTGGAAAATACTTCAACTTTATCACAAACAAACCAAAACCTCGAGCATCTTGTTCGCAATTGTATATTTTGTATTTAGACTAAATTTTTTCTTGGAATTTGATTCATTTTTTGTCAATTTGCGTCTCGAGAACTGAAAACCTGGCGATAGTTTTGGCGGCTTGGTTGCTCAAGGTAAAGTTAATATTGCTTTGTATTTTGCCAAGAGTTTTGCTTCCATGGAAAACTCCTGAAATTTCGTTTTCATTAATCAGTACGAACGATGCTATTAAAACTAGTGTTGAAGTTCACTTAACCTATTCTTTATCCATGTGTTAGGACGTGCTTAAAACCCAGGGGAGTAGTGTTCGGGCAGTGATGGTGTCTCATCAACAACTCATCAGTGAAGTGAAGTCAATGCTGACTACAATGGCCAAGGATGATGAAGCCCCAGAGTCACAGGCTGCCAAGAGTTTCATCGCCAACCACAACGCGCTGGCTGAGGAATCCGCCCAACTGATCAAGAACATTCTCAGCAGTGAGTGGGACTTAGTTACTGCAAGAGACATGATAAATTATCTCTCATTATCATAACCTGTTTTGTTGATCAGTCAATGTCTTTCTTGGACCATCATTGTCGTTTCTTGTTCTTTTATTTTGGGAATGAGAATTTTTTATGTTGCCTACGCTTTATTCACATTCTGACGACGTTAGCGCTGATTGCAGTGCTTGCAAGTTCTTGAAAAGTCCTTGAACTTGGAGGATTGCTTTTGAAATCGGATTAGTTTTACCAAACCTAAAAAACAAACTCGATACTACCTTACAAAGATCTTTGAATTCGAAGAAAGAAGTCATATTTCGCTAAGATTTACAATTTTCAAACTGACAAGTTGTTTATAAACTTTAGTGTGCTTTTCACTGAAAAAGCATGATTATTAAAAGGAACCTACACTCCAAAACTATTTTCATATATGTTTTACTTAGGATTCAAGAAAAGGTAATTTTAAGGGCGTTTTGTACCGTTAAAGATAGTTTACAAAACGTGCAAGGTGAATGCTAAGGGAACCGCCATCTTTGCTCTTGCGTTCTAATCCGTGAGATCACAACGCCAAAGTGCAGTTTGTTATTGAAGAAATGTAAGATCTTTGTTAAGTTGCTTAAAGAGGAAAACGTTATTATTCTACTGGATGACTTTTACGAAAAATGCAAGCAATGAAACAGTGCGAACAAAGGAATAGAGCTGTTTTTTTTGACAGTTTGACGTTGTGACGTTAAACGTCAGTGCAACTTAGCGGCCTCCATGGGATTGACTAGTACTTTCTTTACTCATTTTTACAGAAAACGTTTTAAAAAATTGGTTTAAGATGTGACGTTAGACGTCAGTGCAACATGCCGGCCTCCATGGGATTGACAAGTACTTTCTTTACTGATTTTTACAGAAAACTTTTTAAAAATTGGTTTAAGTTGTGGCGTTAGACGTCAGTGCAATATGGCGGCCTCCATGGGATTGACGAGTACTTTCTTTACTCATTTTTGCAGAAAACATTTTAAAAAATTGGTTTAAGTTGTGACGTTAGACGTCAGTGCAACATGGCGGCCTCCATGGGATTGACGAGTACTTTCTTTACTAATTTTTACAGAAAACTTTTTAAAAAATTGGTTTAAGATGTGACGTTAGACGTCAGTGCAACATGGCGGCCTCCATGGGATTGACGAGTACTTTCTTTACTCATTTTTACAGAAAACTTTTTAAAAAATTGGTTTAAGATGTGACGACAGACGTCAGTACAACATGGCGGCCTCCATTGGATTGACGAGTACTTTCTTTACTCATTTTTACAGAAAACTTTTTAAAAATTTGGTTTAAGATGTGACGTTAGACGTCAGTGCGACATGGCGGCCTCCATGGGATTGACGAGTACTTTCTTTACTCGTTTTTACAGAAAACTTTTTAAAAAATTGGTTTAGAAAGTACATTTTTGGAACCACAAAGTCATACTTTTAAACATATTGAAAAACAAATTTCAGAGGCAGGTTCCCTTTAAGTGTCTCACTGGGCTACGTTACAATACTTTGAACTGTTTATTAGTCCCTGAACGGTCCTTAAAGGGCTAACCAACCGAAATAGCCCTGGTTTCAGCTTAAACATTGTTTTACTGTCCTTAGTCTGCAGCGGAAAAATCGACGTGGACAAGAGCACGGGAGTACCGGAAGATGCGGTAAAAGATCTGAAAGAGAACATCAAAACAGTTGTTGCTTACGTACAGTGGTAAGGTCTTTTAATCAAGTGTTGAGTCTCTCATTCGTTTGCAGTATATCATTGATTAGTTTTAATTAAAGGCGGGTTTGCTTTACAGACAAGTCTAGGCACGCCCCTGTTAAAAATGCCACGAGTTCCATAAAAAGGTTTTTAGTGAGTTGACCTCTATGAGGCATGAAAGAGCCTGTGGTCTCCGAAGAAACCTAAAGCGATTGCTATAGAAACATCTCTTTTCAGGCGCTACTCCTACTCTGATAGGAAAGTTCAGTTTGTTGTTTTAGTTGCATATCGGGAAATTGAGCTTTTTGACAGTCCTCACTGCAGTACCCGTTATTAGGGGTTTGTCTTTTCAAATAAAATCCCTGGCGCGGTGAACCAACGAAACCGTTGTTTAAAATCCCTATCAAGCTTATTGTTTTTCAGTTCCAGACGAAAAGTAGAACCCTTTAATAATAGTAATTTTTGAAAATAAAAACTTTTCTCCCCATTCTTGTTACAATTTTTTTTTTATTTGAAGCGTGCAATGATGACGTAGTAGGAGCCATATGACGTAGCACGAGGAATAAAGCAGAGACAATCTTTTTTATCTCAAAAAATTCAATTCTGGCTACAATAGTCACGTTGTTAAAACTTCAATCAATGAATTATTCCCTTGAAAATGTTTGAAATAAAAATTTTATGACATTTTTTAACAGAAATGAATATTTCATAACAAAAACCCACATAACTCATTGCTGCTACGTTACAGGTTACCAGTCCCCGGCCTGCTCGGTCAAAATTTACATTCCGCTTTTTTTTTTATTAAAGACAAATTTAGACGTGGAAATTTTCTTTGATTGTTCGAATTTTGAGTTCACAGATGACAACAGTTTTAATCTTAAAAAGTAAAAAATTAAGCTTGATAAGGACTTTAAGTAAATGGAAAGGAAAGAGACCTAGCAAGACGCACTGACACAATGTTTTTCCCCTCACCAAGGGTCCACGACCATCTGTATGCCTTAGCGTCGCCAATCGCTTCGGATGAAACAGGCTCCACCTCAGGAAAGACGCCCATCGTAGCTCCACCAGCCACGTTTGCCTCAGGTTCGTTACCAAGACAATCTTATCGTTTTGAGCTCTATGTTTTCAACGTTTTTGTAAAGAAAGGAGGGTGATTTTCGTGACATTCTCTTCTCTCATATTACAAATTCTACCTTTTTTCATACAGAGCATTTTGTTGGTTACTAATTTGAGCAATTTTATTTCAAAGCCTGTTTCTTTGTTAAGGTAATTCCCCAGTTTTGCATCTTTACTGCGCATCTTTACTGCGCATATTAGAAATTTTAAATATTTGCACATTTTGTGATATTCTTGTGAATGTAGAGCAAGTATCAAAACTTGTTTTGCCCTGGAACCTGAAAAAATTCTGGAAAAACTGTTGACATTCCTGTATTCTCTGGAAAATCCTTGAATTTTGGAGAAAATATTTCAATTCTATAACAAACAAACCGAAACCTAGTGAAGCATCTTTCCGCGTTTGTACATTTTGTGTTTATTCTAAATTTCTGGACATTTTTTCTTGGAATTGGAGTCAGTTTTTGTGTATACAAAGGTCTTCATGCCACATGTAAATGTTTCAGAATGAGACAACTGATTAATATACCAGTCCTTGATATTGTGGCAAACTGATTTAAAGTTGATATGGTTTTGTTTTTCGCCGAGAGATATAGTTAAGGGTTGGTTCCTGGAAGAATCTAATGTGCTACCCTGGAAAACTCCAACCAGTATGACCCATGTTTTGAGTAGACTTTACATAACCTGTTTTCCCTTGTTCGCCTAATTTTCTATGTTGATGGATGTTTTGTGTGTAGCTCTACGACAAGGTAACCCGGCCTCTTCCACTCCTGTAAACAAAGATGGTATCCAAGGTGATTCTCGTGCTGCAGTAACTCAAGCCCAGACCCCTCATGCAACCATCCTTCAGCATGAGTATGCCAGCCCAGGAGGCACCCCGCCCACCTCGAAACTGTCTGCTGGTAGGTACAGTTGCTAGGTCCTTGTTTGACTTAGCAGAAGAAGCATAAGCGTAAAGTGTGAAGCATGAGATCTTGTTTAGTCTGATTGAGTCTTATTAAAATCTATAAAGGCTAACCTGTGATTAAGAACTCCCAAAAACTCGTCTAAGAAGTCATCATCAAAATTATATAGTGATATTGCTTTAAGTTTTTTGCACGTAGGGAACAGTTTTGCAATGAAATAATTTACTTGTTTGTTAACTGATAGGGTCTTTTGTTTAATGAAAAGGTCTTCAACTATTTTTCGCTTGATAAAGCTATCAGCTTGGAACAAAAATTTCCACGAGAAAGCATGATTCAGTCTGTTTATTTGGGAAGTTACTTACAGCAATATGTACTTGATAAACCGAAAAGATGTTTTTTCTGTACATCATTTGACTTTGTTTAACAACGCATAAGTCTGTCAGAGTATCTCTAAAGGCTTTCACTGTGCAAGGACTTTTTTGCTGACCTTTGCATGCATCGGACGGATTTTCCATGGTCCTTAAAACCTATGGAAGATTCTTAGAAAATGAGGGGAAAAAAGCATCCAGGCATGAAAGTCCTTTATATAAGTCGAAAGAATACTACACTTTCACTGAAATGAAAGTTGTTTGAAGAGGGAAATTTTTGAAGAAAAGCACCAATATGGCGTTCCTTAATTACCATGCACAAGTGCAATTTTGGTTTGGGGACGGTTTGACGTTTTCCTTTCAAATATTAACTTCAACATTTATTCTTTAGCTTCTTTACAATTCCCTCAAAACTCATCCAAAGAATCTAAAAATATACAAGTTTCTACCTTTTCATTCAATCTGCGATTTTATACATGGACGGCTATATAAAATCGTCAGAAAGTTGCTATTCACTGTAATCTCGCCTTAACAAGTTACGAGCGGGAGAGCTTACTAAACTTTGTGTCACTGATTTCATTTATCGTCTTGATACCCTTCTTAACCCCCACTTATTTTCGCCTTCACAAATTGGAAACTAAAATTAGTTCATCCGTGCATTTCCAGCAGTTGCAAGTCCTCGTCGAGGCTCTAAAGAACCGTACATCCGGGACCCACGTACAGGAAAAGGTAAATACCATTGAAAACTTCTTACCCACCCCTCCCCAGAAAACAGGTTAGTTTAAAGGATGCCAGATGGAATTTTTAAAATCTTGTTTCTTTTAGCAGCAAAAAATTTTTATCTTGCAATCGTTTTATTTTGTTTTAGCAAGAAACAGCTTGTGCGTTTGGAGAAAGTGATAGTTTCTTTGTTTGTATTTTTTTTTTTGTCCCAACGTTATTGAACTAAACGTTAGGGTTGTTTTTGTGTCTGAGATCTTTTAAAAACCTTTTCAAAATTTGCAAGGTTGCATCTTTTTGGTTTTGAGAGAAGGGAAACGAAGTGTTGTTGTTTTTTAAAAAAGTATATACCCAAAGCCAAACTATTTGCGAATAAGGAGTTTCAAAGCCAGCGTAGTGATTGTGGGATCAGGCCGATGACGCACTTCCCTCTGACCCGTGAGTGCTGTTTTACTGGCTGTGTCCTTACAAACACATAGTGCACCATTTCAGAATTTCGAAGCAATCTGAGGCTTGAGCTCGGCGTTTTGCTTTGTTGAGGGTAATTTTCAAAAGTATTATTTCCCATTTTTTGTTCTTTACGACAACTAAAGTTGCTAAAAACCAACCCTATAACACGTTCTGGACTCTATTCCATTGTAGCCATTCAAGAACGAAACTCGTATGCAGTGGGCGTGTGGCGCCGTGTCAAGAACAAGCTTGACGGAAGAGACGTAGATGTCAACAAGAGGATGTCCGTACAGGATCAGGTAATTTGGGTCAGTGTTATGGTAAACACTCGCATAACAGAACACGTGTTTTGGTGTTTTCAGGCTGTTCTTGTTCATATTCATCGGGTGTTTTCTGTAAAATCAGCCTGAAAGTGTGGTGCCATGTTTTGGTTATTCAGGCTAATCTTGTTCTTATTTATCGGGTGTTTTCTATAGAATCAGTCTGAAAGTGTTGTGCCATGTTTTGGTTATTCAGGCTAATCTCGTTCATATTTATCGGGTGTTTTCTGTAAAATCAGCCTGAAAGTGTTGTGCCATGTTTTGGTTATTCAGGCTAATCTTGTTCTTATTTATCGGGTGTTTTCTATAGGGTCAGCCTGAATGTGTTGTGCCATGTTTTGGTTATTCAGGCTAATCTCGTTCATATTCATCGGGTGTTTTCTGTAAAACCAGCCTGAAAGTGTTCAGCCATGTTTTGGGGGTTTAGGCTGATCTTGTTCTTATTTATCGGGTGTTTTCTGTAAAATCAGCCTGTAAGTGTTCTTAACCTCTTCCTTAAATTGCTTCTATATTAAATAGAAGAAGCCAGAAGGTAATAGTTATTTGGTCATTTTAGTCTTAAGAATACGTATACACCATTTTACTTATGCTTACATAAATATTTACTTGATTACATAAATTTATTTAGCAAAGTTCAAAACAATGTACCCAGAAAATTCCTATAACTGCAGTCAAACTAACAATTTTTGCTCAGTTTTTGAAGTTTTTAGAAATAAACATTATCTAATTAACTGAATAATTTATGTCATTCAGCTTTTTTGTAAGAACAATTTTCATTTTTCAGGCTGAATGTGTTATGTCTAAGGTATTTTCTAAGTGTACTTTCAACTCTTAATCCACTTGTTCTTTTATACGGGTGTTTACTGGACCAAAGTACTGGCAAGGATTAACTTGCACGAAGTTTTTCTTTGAACTTGATTTGGTTGGTTATTGGGAAACTCTCGACGGCTTTGATTTCATATTCAGTTTAGATCATATTAAGAATCGTTTTCGTATCGAAGAAAAGAGAGAAAACGTCCCCGAGCAGATTTAAACGGTGTACTAGTAGTCACAGAAGCCACGCAGTACACCTGTTGTGATCGTAGATTAAATTCTTGACAGTATTTGTTATCATTTTATGTCTACATCAATTTATGTCTATTTATGTCGTTCATTCAATTATCTGTCTGTTCCAAAGTCTAACACTGCCACCTATGGAGACCCTAAACTATGGAGCTCCCTCCCAAACGATTTCCGTTTCATTAATAGCTTAAGTACTTTTAAATTAAGTATTAAGACATGGCTTTTTAGATCCGCTTTCAATCTTAATTAATGGCTACTTATATTGTTTGTTTTTCATGACTCATTATATGTTTATTATTGTTATGTTTATTTTATTTTTTTATTATCATTATTATAATTATCATAGCTACGCTTTTATCTTTCTTGTCAAGCGCTTAGAGCTTAGATTAAGCGCTCTATAAATAATTCATTATTATTATTATTATTATTATTATTATTATCAATATTATTATTATTACATTGAAGACATTTTTGAAAGAAAGGTAGGTTTTTTAAAAGTAGTTAAGAAAAGAAGGGTAAATTGACCAAACTCTCGTTTCTCCAGGTTGATTTCGTGATCCGCGAGTCCACCAGCCTGGACAACCTCGCCCAGATGTACGAAGGCTGGACAGCTTGGGTGTAACACTAAACGCTGCTAAACATGGTGTTCGAAATTCCATGCTGACTATATCGTCATGGCGACCGCTGCTGAACACGGCTGCACTATCTACAGCCTGTCCTCTAGTCCAGGTCATATTGGCTCAACTGGTACGCCCGGTGAACGGAAGCCATTAGAAACGAGGATAAAAGTTTCAGTCGTCACTGTTTCAGGCCAGTTGTGCTTGTTTTAGTTGTAAGATCTTGAGTAGCGACTAAACAGAGAGCGGGGGTTGTTTCTGTCGCCCCCTGGAATTGTAACCTCATGATCGTAAGGCTCTCTGTGGTCAGCTTAAACCTTAAGCAGTATAGGTTAAAGTTTCGCCGTAAGGTAGAGCCCAGTTAATGGGCCGGTTCTCTTTCAGTAACAGATTCCCTCGTTTCGGATTCTGTGTACTGTGGGAAATAACAGCAAAGATTTGAGTAGAGCAGTTTTATTTCTTTTATTCTGCTGCTAAAATTTAAATGTTGGACATTTAATGCTCGTCAAAAAAAAGTTCTTAGCACAAAATTGTTTAGACATCCTAAAGTATGCGAGACTTTTCGAAAACTTCTTCTCTTGTCTTTGTTGTTACACAATAGCATCGATGTAAACGGAAGATAACCAGTAAGAAAGAACCTTAGAGTTGAGTCGTCTAGTGAACGAGGGGCGAACTTGAGCGTTGTGTTTATTTTAAGTTAACCGGCACTTGGTCGTTTAGCTTTCTCCTTAATGATCATTAACCGTATTTTCCGAACTGTAACTCGCACCGCAGATAACCCGCATCCCCACAACTTTATGACTAAGAAAAACGCAAATCAACAGATAATCCACACTCTTGGTCATTCACTTCTTCCACATGAAATATCTTCACTTAACTGTAAAATCTAGCAGAAAATTTTATTGAGAATACTACAAGAGTTGTACTTGTAGCAAGATCAACTTCAGAATCTAACAAATAACTCGCACCGGTAGATTACCCGCACCTTCACAAATACTTGGTAAAATTAACAGATAATCCGTGGGTTATAGTCCAGTAAATACGGTACGAAAAACATGTGACCCTTGCGCACCGCAACGATCTGTTCGGTATAGTCTTATGATTTACAAAACGGTTAATTCAGCAGCAATAACTGACGCTTTTCTGTTTCGATAAGCTCCACCAATTTGTTACTATCTACGTCCTTACCCTCCAAGATAACATCTAGATTGAATAAGAGGGCTAAGATCTTGATTGGACAAAAGGGCTAGAGGTGGAGAGCGAGATTATCCTGATTTGTTGGAAGAAATGTGGGGAGAAACTTGGTGGCATTTTTATTTTGGAATTTAGAGGGTTAAGAGTCGAGAACCCTTGAATGAGTTTTTATTGGGGCTGCATTTTAGATCAAGTTTGAAGACTCCACTTACCACTCCCAAACGTAGACCCAGACCCTGTCCTACTTACACCAAACTGTCCCCCCCCCCCCCCAAAAAAAAAAAACTTGACCCAGTTACTCCAGCTGCGGCTTTAACCTCAATGCAAGGAAAGGGTATATACGAGAAATATGACTCTCAAAAATCCGGATTTCTCGTCAACGCCCTAATTTTATAGTTGCCGCCGCATTTTATTTTAAATTTAATCTTAAAATATTTTGTACTTTTTTTTTCATTGTGGGAGTTAACTTTTTTCTGCGATCTGAACCTGTTTTTGTTTAGTTATTCTGTTTCCAGGCAGTATGAAACATAAATTTTGCCCATGCACCCTTAAGAGAGTGTACCAGTTAACGCACCCAGCCCCGCCCGCGCCCATCCGATAACAAACCGTGATACTTTTATCTGTCATTATAAATGATTTTTAATTATAGCTCGTTCGCCCCTCTGAAACTAGACGCTCTAGGTTAGTAAAGTAGACATTACCAAACTAAGAGGCATATGAACTCTTGTAGGCAGAGTAGCATTCGCTCATTCAAGTCCTTTATTACTCTCCGGTATGACACACGTGCAAGTTGTAAATGAAATTAATGCGCTCGATTGGTTGGTCTTGTAATTGGATTAGCGTTTGAATCGCTATTTATATCAAAGGGTCTAATGCGCTTGAAAAACTAGTCTCGGAGTCGTCGCACTTGGTAGAGATGAATGTTAGTTTATAAGCGCTGCACGGCTTCATTATTGCATGTAGCATCATTGGTGCGGTCAGCGGTGGTTCAGGCTGCTTGCGGGCTCACCTAACAAACATGGATGCAGTATAATGAAGCCGCTTTTACTAGTTTGTGATTATTTTGTAGTTGATAGTTATTGAGAATTTTCATTGAAACGTAATTATGTAAAGTGTTAGATAATTTACGTGAGAGTAGTCGACAGCTTTTGCACTTTCTAACATTGAAGTGCGGTTGCTTCCAGTGTTTGCTCAATAGTTCAGACCTTCATTGGGCTTAAAGCAGGAGAAAGAAAGATCGAAGTAAAAAAGGAAAAAACTGACCAAGTATAAACCCCTAGGTGTTCAATGTACGCGAATACAAAAGTGATTCAAAACAAATTTAAACGGACTTACCTACCAAGGCCGAACATAGTCGGATTATTTAAGAGGGAAACTGCGAAACAGAAGAGAAGTAACGACAAAAAACCAAAAGAACGGACCAAAAACGTAAAAAGACGCGAAAACCGATTACTAAAACAGACTTAGACAGTATGACTTGAAAGAATACTAAACGAGCATGACTAGTAGAACACGATGAGGTTAGGGTTTAGGTTTCGGTCTTTAGATTGAACCACCATGCACTCTTTTCAATGAGCAGAAAATACAAAAACTGAGCGTAGAGAATATTTGCAGGACGTGTTGTGCCAGTATATCGATGATAAGATGAAGTATGAAGCCCTAGGTGTTCCATGTAAGCGATAACACCCGTCATCAAAGTGCCATCAATCGGTGTTCAACTTGTTCATTTGTGAGCTGGTAACCGACACAAGCTTGCAGTAAGAGGGTGCTAAACGAGAGAATATGATAAAAATTCACAGCTTACAACCACGCTCGATTTAAACCTTAGTCCTTAAACCAGTTGAACTTCTGTTAAGATATTCATGCATCGTTTTTAGGATATCGATTCATGATTGAAATAATATAATAAAACGTTGACTGATGAAAATTTCAAAAAGTTTACAAGCTTTCAGCAACTGATCTTATCTCTTTCGCCTCAGGCACTCATTCTTCCTAACGAGGACGACGGAATCAATTGCCGAAAACTTGTAAATTTTTTTTGAACTTTTTTGTACCATCAGTTGAACTGTGTTACTGTTTTTAGATTGGTAGTTTTTCTATAAAATGACAATTTTGTCATTTGCGCTTCATGCTACAGCAACAAAAAACGCCAGGTACTAGCAGAAAAAAGGCATAAGTTGTGTCTTTCTTGTGCCCAGTAACGTTTTATTTTTCTTGATTTGATCTACTTTATACTTGAGAGAGTGAAGTAACACTAGGTTTGTTGATTGGAGACGAAACGACCGTTGGACTAATGATTTGTAAGGTTTTTGAGCATTAACAGCTTTTTCTCTCGGTTGATGGTACTGAGGTGTTGTGAACAAAACGCTGAGCACTAGTAATCGATTTAAGTAAACTTGTGCTGTCCTTTTTAGTTTTATAAAATCATTTGTTATTAACAAGAATCGTAATAGCTTTAGCTATTTTGTGTAACAAAGAATTGTTGGAAATCTTTGTGTAACGTTATTGGGAATTGTTGTATGTTACATATATCCTTTAATGTGGTTGAACTTGGCAAATAAATGTGGGTCGAATTGGGTGAAACTAGTTACAGCTTGTTCACTGTGTATGCTAAATTATTTAAGGCTTTTTGTCTTTAATGCCCTTCTCCGACCAACGTATATCTTTCTCGTTCGGTTCAATCCGTCATAAAGAAACGTGACAGATTGTATCTTTTTACGAAGGGTAGGAGGTATTGCGAAACAAAAAAAAACGTTGGCCAAACATCTGTTCCTTCTTCCTCCCTCTGAAGCATCTATCCCATCTTCTCCCCGTAATGACTATCCAAACCCTTTTCTCTTCCCCTGAAGTGTTTATCCTCACCGTCTTCTCCTCCCCCTAAACATCTATCCCCATCTTCACCCCCTGAAATGCTTATCTCCACCCCTCTCCTCCTCCCCCTAAACATCTCCCCCAAGTGTCTATCCCAACCCTTTTCTCCTCCCCCAGAATGTCTATCCTCAAACCCTTCTCCCCCTGAACATATATCCCTTTCTAGAGCGGAGGGGTCGGCGCAGTGGTACGATCTCTGCCTCCCAATCCTGAGGTCCCCGGTTCGATCCCCGGCCTGTTCGAGGTTTGAATATTTGGGCGGCCTTCTTTCCCGCTAAAGGCCACTCAGCTTTCCATCCTTCGGGGTCGGTAAATGTGTACCACGTACATGGACCGCCTTGAAGCGGCTGCCTGAGGCGCCTATGTGCTTCTTGTCCGCTTGGGGTAAACTGATAATTGTAAAGCGCCTTTGAGCATTCATATGGAAAAGGCGCTATATAAATGCACCATTTGCCCTTTTTGCCTTTATCCCCACCCATTTCTCCCCCGAAATGGCTATCCCCACACCCCTTCTCCTCCCCCAAAGCATCTATACCCATCCCCTTTTTCCCGAAATGTCTACCCCCGTCTCCTCCCATCCGAAATGTCTTACCCCACCCCGACCGTCCTCTCCTTTTGACAGTGTAAACTTTACCGGCGCTTACTCGATGTGCTTATTTGAGAGGGGATGCTTTTCTTAATGGAACTAAGTTAAAGAAAAACGTTTGAAAATGCTTTGGTTGTGCAAGGCTAAATACGTTTTAAAACTGAGGTTTCTTTCATTTCCGCTATGATAACCCGCTTGGGTCTTGGGAATTACTTGTATATCTGACTTAGAATTTGCCAAAAAAGGAACAATAGGCAGACACGAACAAAGTTACTTTTAAACGTGTCTTTTCTAAAACTACCGATTCGTAGACGCCCAATCTTCAAATCGAAGAACATAAAATAAATATTTTGAAATTATATATAGAGTTGTTTGTTGTTACGCCATAATCCCTCTCAAAGCGAAATGTGAAAAGGAGAAATCTTGTAACATGAAAAAAAAAACAGAACAACAACAAACAATATTTCAGCATTTGCATTATATTCGGTTTCCTAGGTTCGATGTTAGGCCCCAAGTGTAATAACGTGTTTACTGCAATTAGGACCAATGGTTTAATATATATAGGACCAAACTGTATTACATTTAGGACCAAATGTTTTTTACATTTGAGGCTTCTACAGACCGGCTGCGTAGCAGTTTAATTGATTGCAAGCTTCTTGCAAGTAGTTTACAACTGTTTTGACAAGAAAGCTCTTCCTGTGAGAGTTAAGGCCCCATTTTACCAAAGCGCGCTTTGTGGCGACTTTTCCTCATGTTCCTTACGATTTCTCTGTCCATGATTTGAATCTACAAAATCGTGTCACTTATAGCACAGATGGTCTGAAGGGGAATCAGCTTGAAGTTTTTAAGATTGTTTTGGATGAGTTTTGAGTTGCATTTCACTTTTTGAAGATTGGTATTTTCAAAAAAAACTTGGAATTTGGCGATTTTTTGGGAAATTTAAAATTTAAATTTGAAGTTTACTTTGATGTAAACTCGCCAAACGGTCCTTAAACCAAAGCTGTACTAGTCCCTTTCCACGAGGGACAGTTTGACGATTTTACTCAATATTCTTCTCGTTCAAATATATCTTTTTCAACTTCCTCAATTTTTGGGTGTACCCGGGCCTTAAGATGCTGAGACATCCGAACCTGAGGTCTTTAAACCTGTTAAGTTGAACAGAAACCAAATCAAAGCAATAATGAATCGTGAAGCGCAACAACTTGTAATGAATTGCTTGTTTGTATTTACTCTTTGCTTTCAACTTTCTGGAATACAGCTGATAGAACCTTACTTGTTAGTCAATCTAATTGGATTGGTTTCATAGCGCACTTGTTTGACGAATCTTTGTTGCACCGCGTCGCTAGTTTTGACAATAAACAGGTTACCGTTGTAATCTGAAGATCAACGCGAACTAAATACATACAGGAGAGAAGCAAAACTCTTTGCATGCAAATGAGCACAGTCTGTATGTGTTTGGAATTGTTAAAAAGCTATTGAGCCACCGTTAGTTTCCTTCTGTTTCGAGAGAGTTGTAATACGATGCTAAAACTAGACGATGTTGTGTCTCTCTGATTTGGATACATCTTGGAAAATCTCTAGAAGGTAGGTAAGCTTTTCGCCCTTCGGGTCAATTAAACTTATAGATTGGACTTGTTACTAGCTGCATAGATGCCTTCCTCAATTTCGCGTAATTCCAAGGAGTGCAAGGATAATTCTCCATCGTACGTTTTTTAGGCACAACTACACAACAAAAATATGAGCTCAACGAGATATAATATCGGCAAAGCAAACACTCAACGCTATCAGGACAGAATTGACTCGAGGCGCGGAACCGAGGAGTTTTGTAAACTGTATTAAAAACTTCTTGCTTTACCTGTATTCAGACATATTCCCCAACAGTAATCTCACTTTGTGCTCATATCAAAAAATTTATCGTTATTCGAGATAGCATAACGTAGAGAACATCGCCACATTATTGGAAGTCTAGTGTAATGGAAATTATAGGCTATAATCGCCTTTGTAAGTGCTAGCAGTGAAGGTAACTCGAGAACCATCAGACATGAATACATTCGGATTGGTCTACGTATAAACACTTGTAATTGTTTTTTTAGATTTCGATTTACTGTATCTTAGTACTAGCAACCAAAGACGTTCCATCCATCCACAACAAGCAAATGAGTGAATTCTCGGATCTTCCTTCTGTCCCCTTTACTTCGTCGCAGGGCTTTCCTGAGGAAATTTGCTTAACTTTGTTGCATATAAAAAAATTAAAGAAAGAAAAACAGGTACCACGGGTCATTTTTTAAATGCAAAGAACAAGCAAAATTATTATTTTTCAACAAAATTGGATTCATGAACTTACCTAAACAGTTTCAAAGGACGAACTTTTTTATCTCACCCATGCTACAAGAAAGAAAGAAACAAAACAGTAATATTTTCTCGTTTCTAGTTAAGTTGTGTCCCGCTCAGATATTATTTTAGCTTTACATCAAGATCAAAGTTGACTTCACACTATTTTAAAGGACAGGAAATAAGCAATATCTTTGTTGGTTCTTTGTTTGAGAGCGTCTTTTGACATTCTTGTGTCTTTTCTCTATCTCTTTGAATTCCGTCCCCATGGTAACTGCATTCAGTGTTTACATTTGTTTGTGATAACACCCAGGATTTTGCTATTTCGAAACTGGATTTATATCTATGAATATACACATATCTACGTGCACGAGTAGCTGACGTCTTGGAGTGGGAGGTAAAAAATGTAATGGGGAATTTTTCTTGGTTGTGTGGGTAAATGTATGTGGGCAGAGAGCATAAAACTGGTGCCAAGTGGAGATATTGTTTTCAATAATATCATCTCGTTATTTCTTTTCATAGAATTATGTACACCCAGGGAGTAATATGTTGTTCAAACGGCTAGAATGGCAATTACTGACAGTTTTTCCTTGAAATGTGTTAAACGTGTGTTCAATTTTCGTCACGAATTAATGTCCTAAATTTTTGTATAGCATTAAAAACATTTTTGTAAAATGCTTAGGTTTTATCAGAGCCCAGTTGTTCAAAGGCCCGGGTTGAGTTTTTAATCTATATAACCTTGTTTCAGTCCAGCCTTAGCTAGAGAGACTGATTCAGCGATGCCAACCTTTGAACTTCAAGATACGAATATTTTTGGGGGGCTAAAAACTGTGTGCTGTTCGCATTACCTTGCATCATATAACCCATGCGACCTATTTATTCATAATATACAACTGTTTGGATACACGCTTTTTTTTTGTAAGAACAACTTTATAAGAACAATGAGGCTCAGATTGGCCAAAACGTAAGAACAATTTAAGAACAAGCTGAGGTTTGGGCTCGATAAGAAATAAACAAGAAATGCTTCCGGCGCAGTTTATAATCACTTTAAATCGTCTCGGGGAAATTGTCGGCGAATCCACATTAAATTCGCAAGGATAAATTGACCAAATTCGTTTTCCAATATGTATACAGTCATAATCAATGCAACACTTTTGGCTTAGATTTTCTTCGATTTAAACACGTATAGAAATAAGAACATTTTAAGAACAATTTGAGGCTCAAATCGCTAAAGAATTAAGAACAAAGAGCCTCGGCAAAATTTACTGGTTCTTACAAAAAAAAGCGTGTAATACCAGTTCTCAAACCATATCACGCATGGAAGCCTTATACACGATGAAAAAAGTCACTGGTTCATATTATATTATGTTGCATTGTCTTACATGAGTCAGGAACAAATGAACAGCTTATTGTTGTTGTTGTATACTTTTTATTTATCATCTTTTTTTTAAAAAAATACGGAAGATTTCTGTAAAACGCGGGATAGAGGAAGGTCAAGTCTCACGCAAAATGCGGGAAAGCTGGAATCTCTACTGATTTGAGCTGTGACTTTGCCTTTGGGATTAACAAGAGTTTTCTGTAGGATATTTAACCAGTATTTTGTAAAAACCATCAACCTTTCATTAGAGAAAAAAATTACGGCGTACTGCTTGGATTTAATTGGCTTGACCCAAGGTTAAAGTTAAGCTGCCTTTGAATAACCCAGCCCAGAACCACATAACGTTGGTAGTCTTAAGGGGAAGCTATGGTCAGAAATTGCTAGAATAATGCTCAAACCTAATTAAGAGTTAAGACAAAACCTAACCAGGCAATATCCGACGGCCACCTGTGCTGAACAGCTGCTATTAATTTAATTGGATTATAGAAGGTTAGGGGCATGATGTAATGCTACAAAATTACTTTACGAAGTCGGCTCGCCACTGATTTCAAGCAGGAAAAGGTTTATATGGTGTATTGTATACCGTTAGATTACATGCTCTCTTTTTTACGGTTCTATAAGTGTAGTTTCAAAGAAGAAAATACCACTCAAAAATGCAAAACAGCTGGAGGCAAGAACGATAATGAGCCGTACATTCTTTGTAAAATGTCCAATTTTTAAAACCATTTATCGGTAAGGTTACTCAGCCTATCAACCTCGTATTTTCAGAGAAGGTTTGTTCTGCAGAAATAATTAATTATTCAGAAGCTTTGTTTCTGTAGCTGAATTAGAAAGAGGGGTGCGTATGCTAATGAAGCAAAAAATGTAGAAACAAATTAAAGAATCGCCTAAAGGAACCAGTAATTTTCGGCTGAGGCATGGCTGTTTCACACTTTTTGGCGATTTCAGCCTCAAGTTATTCTTAAATTGTTCTTATTTCCTGATTCGATCCTGATAAACCCAAACAGTTGATTAGGAGCACGGAACAAAAAAGGGCGCTAAGAAATACATGTGTATACGGTGTATTCTTTCTTCCAGCGGTATGCGGTCTCAAACTTTGTACAAGGGTTAAATAAAGATTCTTAGATTTGTCTGATCAAAATTTCAGCCTTGTGGTTGTTTGGACAAATCTCAACCTGGGTGGTTTTATATAAAGTTTGTTTTTGTATAACAAAAAAGCGTGTAGCAACACTCTAGACATACTGCTATCTTCCTTGTAGCGGAAATGCAAGAGATATAAAAAACAAGGCGTACCGCTGCAAAATGTTTTAGTGAAATCAGTATCCCACGCGCGTACGGCCCCTGTGAATAATACACTCTTTCGAGTTTTTTGAGGCTGAACGTTCTTGAATATTTTCGGAATATCAGCCTGAAGTGTTCTTATATGCATGTTATTAAAAAATCTTTACTGATTTTAATAATACATGTTCCTGTGTAGTGTAGTAGTAGTAGCAGCTGGTACTGACTTTCTTGCCAGTTGTCTCAAGAGATATTCCTGTAAGAACCGCTGCGATTTGGTAATAAGTCAGAAAAGACATGTGATGTAAAATTGTTAACTTGAGTCAAGAAGCCCACCGAAAAGAATATTTTTACTATCACAGGCACTGTATGAGTTATTTGCAATAGGTTATCATCATAGATAAATGTTCTTCACCTTTTCTCAACCTTAACATGTTCTTAAATTTTTGCCGATTTTCAGCCTCATGTTCATACACTGAAAAGGTTCTCACAAAAAAAAAAGCGAGTGTTCTTAGCTTGAAAAGATACAGGTTTTCTTTCATGCCTTTGCTCTCTTTATCGTCGACTTGACTGAATTGGAAATAAAAAGGATGAGCATAAATAGGAAGCATTTTTCACAAGATAAAGAGTGTTCTAGAGAACTTCTTAAGAAAAGAAGAGTTACAAATGACCCGAACCCACATGAGAAGTCTAGGAAGTTTCCGAGTTTCATCCGGCTATCTTACCGCGCTTGTTTTTCTTTTAACTTTAAAGAGCTTTATTTTAAGTTTATAAAAGTCAGTTTGTGGCGTTGAACTAACTCTGTGATATGCCATTAGTGATGCTAGATTATCTTGTTATCATCCTTATCGATAAACAGGTTTACTCATGTGAAACTAAGAAACTGTTTTAAAGTACACGCTTTTATTGAAAAGGACACCAATATCATACTAAGAAGTTTTCTTTGAATGAAATAAAAATGTAAGACTTGAAAAAATAATATAAGTAGTGACAAAACTAGTTTTAAAACTTTTCGTTTTATGTAAGACCAATAAAGCGGCGTGTGCGATCGTGTGCTTTCGAAACTGTTGGGAAAACCAAAAATATCCAGGTGATCGCTAGGAATGACGTCAAGTAAATGCAAAATTAGTCGCAAACGTACGAGACCTTTCGTTGTACGGATTAAAACTTAGGGATTTTTATTAAAAATGATGGCATGCTATTTCTATAGAATCGATTTACCACCTACTTACAATAAAAGATGTGAATTCTCACCAAATTACGAGGTTGTGCCCACGCGCATCTTATGAGCCCACACATAAAAAATTAAAAGATTTGTTTGAACAACATTTTTTCTTCCTGATTCTAATTTTACAGTGTATGGGTTTACACGGACAAACCTACCCCCGATAACGAAGTTAAACTTAACTTGAAAATTTTACGTGTATTACTGATTGGGAACAAAATAAAACTAAATTCTTTAACTGCTTGTTCAAGAGATCTGCATGAGAGATCTTGTCGAAAAGCCACTCGAGTTTGGCCACAGCGGCCTAATGCAAATTTTCAGTGTTATCTGTCAAAAGCTCGAACTAGATTGTGATAATTAGCACAGGATTTTAGTATTTGCGCTTTTATATGTAAAAGATTTGAGATGAAAACTGATAAAAATGAACAACTGTCGTTTTTTTTTTACTAAAACGAAAAAAGGTCTTTTACAGCAAATTTTGACTTCGCAATGTACAAGAAATTGGTTTACGATCTGCCAATTAGTTCTTCTACTACTAACCAAGCGATTACGAATGTTATAGTTTGAAAAGAATTTCCGTCGGGCCTCAATGTCTGCTCGTTAAACAGCTTTAATTTCGAAAGCTTATAATTTAAAACGTTCAGGGTTTTTCCGGCCCGTAACAATAGAATTTACGCATGCGTATAGTATGCAAATATTTACTGGGTCTTTAGCGCGGTCAGTACGGGAAAGCCGCTGTTAATATATAAGTGTGATTATGTTTGGCATTTTCATATGACTTTCTGCAAAGGAAACGATCGGACAGAAACATTCAGATATGGAAGTACCAACGAAAACCTGGACGTGTTTATTAATTCTTGTAACAGGGATAGTTAACTGCAGTTTTGCTTGCCCTTTGAGTTGTAAATGCATTGAGCGACATGGAAAGAAAGTGGTTCAATGTTATTCAAAACGCTTGACTTCAATTCCTGACGGTATTCCAGTCAATACACAAATTCTGTGAGTTGTACATTTTTCTGTTAACTTTTTATCATTTTTATTGTTTATCTGTTTGTATGTAAGTGATGTAATGTGAAGGACTGTTTAGCATTTTAACGAGAAGTCGATGTAAAATCCAAATTCACACGCGAGGCTGCAAACTCAACTGGTATGTTTTGAAAGGCGAAAGCCCGACTGTGTAGTTTTGTAATCAACACCATACAGCTTGTCAGTTTCACATAACTATAATAAACTATTCAAAGAATTTCCCAAGAGTAAATTCTTTGAGATTATCAAATGCGGAAAGTCTGAAAAGCTCGCTGTTTGTGACTCGCTTTGCGGAAAATGTTGAACTCTCCGTGAACTCATTCAAGCCTTCGTCACGGGCTATTGGTCTGCCATAGAAAAAGATGGACTACTCAATGTAAGCAAAATGTATTCATTAATGGCCTTTCGACAAACATTTGAGATGTTATTAAAACTTATGTAGTTTAGAATCGACAATAGAGTTATTTTCAGGTGTATCGTGTAACAGGTTTTAGAGAGAACATGCTTTTATGTCAATGCCAATGGAAAACACTCATCTTAAAGACATTTCGCTTTCTTTCTTGCTTTGAAATGAACAATATACAAAAGACAGTATATTATTATACACAAACAAAGAGCTTTCACTTACTTACGATGCTCACTAAACACTGCTATTGAGTTAAAATCAGGGTCTTGATTAATTTCTCCCAAGAATAATTTTTTTTTCTTTGCTTCTTTCATTCACGCTAAACGGCAGAAAATATAATCAAATATTGTGTTTAACTGAAAGCGTGAAATTGATGGCTCGTTAAGACGTTATTTTGTAAGACTAACAATATCACTTGTGCCAAGTAACAGTACTAGATCCAGTTAAAATTTTCCCCGGCGACTTCATTCTAACAACAATACGTGAATCTTTTCCAGAGTGCTATCAAGGAACCAAATTTCCAGCCTGAAGCAAGATGTATTTCAGGGAATGAACAAGTTACAGACAATGTAAGTTTTTATTTTATGAATTATGGTTTGTTTCTTAAATGAAAACATGAGTACCGGTACAAGAGAGTGTCAAAAGACAATCTACTGCATCAGGGATTAGGTTGGAAAATAGACTTACTGCAACTCAAATGTTCTAAATTTGTAAAGGGCGGAATCGATCTACTTTAGAAACGGATGGCAAGTGGAAATTGAGTACTTGCGTCAACAATCTTGTATGCATATCCGCAAAACGTTGATAACACAGAGTCGAGATGTTTTGAGTCTCTTTACAATGCTAATAGTTCGTATCGTGAGAATTAACAGCCCGGCTGAAGGCCACCACGAAGTCTGCTCCGAAATTGTCTAGATTGAAATCTTTAAAAACACCTTGAAGTTTTTCGTATGATAACCAACATGCAAATTATATATTTTTCGAATTGAGCCCTTTTTGAGGTTTCATTATTATGATATTGATCAACGATAAGACTTATATAATTGAAAGTTTCGCGACCGTGTTATAAATCATTACAAGCAAACTATACTTTCAAATTAAGGTTTTTGAATGTATGAGGGATTGTTATTTGATAAAGATAAAATAAAGTGGAATATTTGCTCAGCCCGCAAGTGTGTCAATAGCTTGATGAGGGTGTGTTCGTTGCTTAATTGATTAAAAAACGAGGTAGGAGCTATGGATCATTGGTTTCGATAGAAACTATTTTTGCAACCCACGGGTTTTTATTTTCTTCATTATGGAGTTAAAGACGTAAAATTGTATAGTTCAGTATTCAACTCACGTTTTAGCGTGCAAAAGAACTCAGACACATTTTTGTGGGGGAGTCAATACGCTAATGAGTCGAACCACTCAACTCAAGACGTCAGCAAATAGTTAATAGATTAAGAATTGTTCAAGTTAAATTCAGTTTTCTTGGAAGTGATAAAAGGTTTAACTCCGGCGGTAATCTGTTGGAAATCTGGGACGTGAAAAGTAGACAGTGGGTTATAAAGACGTTTTCTAACAGAGATATATTTCCCCTCATTTTCACTCCTCGTTGCTACACTCTCAAATTTCAGACATGTACACTTCGGTATTGGTTTAGTTTCATTCAACAAGTAGCCAGTTTTAAATAGAAACTCGCCCAATATTGTGAGAGAACTTCGGACATGATATAAGAAGTAGTTATTTTACTCTTTTTGTACTCAGTAAAATTTTGTTATCACTCACTAGTTAGGAGTCAAACTTTTATTTTTGCTGCTAGCTGTGGAAACTTTAAAATAATTATAGTAATATATAGGGCCTTGACGGGTTATTTTATTATTTATGACTAAAGCGACGTTAGAGTAACGAAGAAACTAGAAAACTAGTTCCATCGTTATCTACGTATTTGTGGTTTTAGATATTCGAAAATGAATTTATATCTCTCAAGTTAACGAGGTCCACTCTTGAACTCACGAAATTCTCTGGGCAAGATCAAAGATTGTAGAGATTTCAACTGCTTGCATTTTTGTCAAATGAGACATTTAAAGGCGTATTCTTTCTGGACAGCTGGACATATTAACCTTTTGTTAGAAATGTGATTAAAACTGACTGAAATGTTTTTTGAATTTTTGTATATTGTTGTTATTCATTGGGCTTGAACTGAAGACAAATTCTGCAAATAGTTACAATGTTTGTATAGCGTTCTTCATGACTCGTTGTGTGATATGTCTTATTTTATACATGCAAAAGTCCTTCCTATTAGAAATTATAGTTGTTTTCACCCAAGGCTTTACAGTACTTGTACGTAAAGTTTTGGTTTTTATAGCAAACACGGTTGAAATTTTTTCACCGAAAACATTTGAACCAATTTTACCTTTTTGAGCTTGGTGTAACACTTATCGCCTTTGCGGCATATGGCTGTGTATTTCCTTATGCAAGAACAGATTAACAGTATTGGATGGCTGAAAGGTGGTGTGATATGCTGTCGTTTGCGATATACAGAAGGCTCTTCAGGTTGAAAAGCAAAATTCGACCGCAGATAAAAACACAGAGTGTTTTTCCGAACGTGAATGATTTGTTTGGTTTCAAAAAACTGTTTAAGAAATGCCGTCCGTTTGTGAACAAGTTGAAAAGGACAGTCGTGTGAGAATAGTTTTGAAGAAAGGCTTGTTAATGACAAAGTATATTTTGTTGACATTTAGGTTAAGTTCTAAATTTACATAAATGTCTGTTGCAAAGAATGGGTCAAAACATTTTTCGTATTGGATAAGGATGAAGTTGATGACATCGACTTACATGAGTTCACGTATTTCTGCCGTGGTCTTGTGAATCAAATCTTGGAGAGTTTTTGCTTTTTCATAAACTCAAATTACTAAGGCCATCTAGCCATTTTTACAAATTAACGATTATACTTCAATATTCTATAGTCTAATATAAAAGTTTTTAGGTAAAAATCAATTCGACACATTGTTCTGCGATTGCTTTCAATCAAACAACCAAATTCAGTAAACAAAAGCGAAAACCGCCATTAAACGGAACGTGTGAGGTTTTGCCGACGCTGCGTATTTTTTAAACCGCCAAAGACCACAACTGTTTAATATTACATAAGCTATAAACCTCTCATAAATTAGCTCAACGCCAAAGAATTCAAAGAATGTTGTGGAATATTTCAGAACAAAACTAACAGTGTGAATATTACTTAGAGCTTTTTAAGCTTTAAAGTTGGTTTTGCCAAAAAAAAAAATTAAGGTAATCGTGCAGAACCTCACGTCAATAACTTTCCAACACAGCTTAACAGTGGAATAGTTGATTGATGTTTTTAAATTTTTGTTTCTAAGGAAGAAAGGGTAATTGATGTCGAGAGGTTCATAGTTTCAAAAACAAAGCGGGAAATTCATGAAATTACTAGTCCTAAACTGAAGCATGGCAACTAGAGTTTTGTTTATGTCTCTAAGGAACAACTAAAGAGATCGCCCGATCCAATAAAGTACGGGGAACTCCGTTCTAATCTCTTATCTTTGTAAGTTGGTTGAGTTGCTCAGAAATAGGCTTGTACGGCTCATGTTACAAAAGGGTACAAGAAGTTTAGCTGTTAAGCTGCAAAGTATCAGTTAAGCGAGAGTCTAATGACCTGACGACCGCAGTTTGTGTTTATAATAAATATTTCTTGTCATGGAGCAAGTTTTGTTATGTACACTTTTTTTATTGCCAAAGAGATATCAAAACTGAGAGGGTGTTTCGTGCAACAAATATATTTTTAAACATGTCAAGGTTTAAACTAGATTTATCACTGCTAATAAGTAATGTTATTATGTCGCAACCTGGAATGTTACGTCAGAGATGTACGTATGTTCACGTGTTTGTAAATATTTCTGGTTAATATACACCGCAATCTGTCAAATACTTTTAGTTTGACTTCCTTGTCGAACCTTCAAGTCAGTTTCTTTAACCATTAGGAACAATGGCTTGTGTTTTAGCTTTTCCTTCCCCCCAAATGTAAAGTTAGCAAGAGTTTCGAGTGATGTTCCCTTTTTTCATTACACAAATTGTGTTTTTTTTTACTTGAGGAACTTACCGCTGTTTGTCGAGTCTTAAGGTTTCCCTATTCCTTTGTTCTTTTAAAAGATAACGCCGAAGTTTTAAAATATCATAAAGTCAAGAGATTGAACAGGTTTAGAGGATAAAAAAAGTCTTTATTTCCAATCGTAATGACTTTAATATCTTAGCTTTTAAAATCAATCTGAATCAAAACCTCAATTCATTTTCGTAAGTATAACTAAACAAAAAGTGAAAAGCTGCGCGAAATATTTGCTGTCCGGATCCCGAACTGCATTTCAAATTTGCCGTTTGCTTTTCAGTGGAAAAACTAACTAAATAAAACATTAGCTGGCCAATTCGTTCGCTTTTCGTGTTTTAATTAACGCCTTCTGTGAACGAGAATAAGAAAAACAATTTAACTTTCACCAAACGAAGAAGCCTGTAAACTTAAAACTGCCGTTTACGTTCATCAGGATGATATGGTGAATAATCTCCCCGGTATCATTTCAAAGACCTCCGACCCCACTCCAAGCTGTCAATACATTCCGTCTTAAGACAGCACTTTGTCGCTTGCGGTAATGACTTTGTCCTGAGAAATATTTCTATAAGATTATCACCTTCCCCGGCAGACATGTTGACATTTTGCCCGCGAAGTTATTGATCCCCCAAGGAGTCGTATTTACGTTTTACACATATAAGTTTAAGTCCTAATCTGATTTACAGATTTAAACAAACTTATATCAAGACTTTTTTTTAAGTTGCGCAAAATGGAAGCTTTTGATACCTGAAAACTGTACAGTTTGTACTGTACCTTTGCATTATGTCGTGTTTGCGAATGCTAATTTTTCCCACGGACAACTGTCGCTTCTCGCGTTTCTTTTAATCCTTTTGTTGACTTTCATAAATCGTTCATCTGACGTGTTTATTGTTCTGTGTTTACCTTTTAACAATCTGTAGAAGTGCCGCTGAAAAAGTGTTTTATCATTTTCTTCTTTCGTTTTCTGCTTACAAAGCAACGATTTAGGTTTAACCCGGACTGCTTGCCTCAAAACACAAACCTATGGTTGTGATATGTTGATTGAATAGCGTTCTTCTTTCTTGGGTGTTCCGGGCCCGATAGACCGAAAGTGAATTACACTTATTCTGATAATAAGTAACTGTTAATGGTTGGCTAAATTAAAACTAACTTAATTTAATTCGCAAAGGAGCAATCGAACCGTGGAGTTGTTGAAACGAATAACATAAGAATTCAGCAATTCAAGAAGAAGAAGAGGAAAGACAAAATAAGAACGTAAAAAATTAGGGGAAAAAAGGTATTCGCTTGGGCAAAAATACCTTTTGCCGAGCTAACAGATAAAAAGGTATCCATACTTTTTCTGTCTTTGGCTATTGAAAACTTTTCCAAGTTTATAAGCCCCTGGGGGGGGGGGGGGGGGGATTAGAGCGTTTATGGCTACAAGTTTATCGAAGTATCCACTTCCAGTTCAGGTTTACATGGAGGTGTTTATCTTCTTTGCTTACTGGTTTCGAATTGTAATTTTACTTAACCGTTGTAATTTCACCATGGTGTTTGTTGCTTTCCCGGCAGAGACTTTAGCTACAACCAGTTAACGAACATAACTGATAGAGCGTTCAGCATACGAAGTTTAACAACCCTGTAAGTATTGTTATAAATCCAACCCGTTTTGCTTCCTCTTATTTGCAGATGTTGTTATCAGAATCAGTGCTTTCTGTTTAAAGGCCGCCAAACGCAAGACGATTTTGCGGCTGTGGAGGGCCTCGGTTTTCGTTTGCGATGATAAATTGGCTGTGTGTTGGAGCTCCAGACAAAAATCGGGCACCATTTTTTTGTCGTGAAGGAAAATCTGACAAGCTAGACCGAAGATGTTTGATCAGACATTATCAGCGTGGTGTGTGGCAGTGTCCGATACTTTGTCTAAACTACTTTATGCATTAGCCAGTGGGAAGCAAAATCGCAAACATGTAACAGGCAGAAAACATTTCGTGCAATGTAGGCGATATATCTCGCGATGAAAAGTCGGTCATAGTGTCGGCTGAGCCACGATCAGATCTAATTTATACCAGTAAAAAAATCAAGCCCTTTAGACCAAAAGTCGTCTAGTGTGCGGCGGCCTTAACGCTTGAATTATTGTCTAGGTTAACACTTCAGTGGTTATATATACGCAGTCCTTAAAAATCCTTAATTACCCAACAACAACCCACCTGGAATTTATTTTTATAAATTATACAAGTGTGTCGTTTCAAAGTAAAAAGAAATGGACTGCTTAGTGAACTGCCTAAAAATCCATTGCATTCTTGTACAAACTATTTCAGTTTTTTTCTACTCTTTCTGTCTCTCTCTCTTTTATTCATGTTTCTCATCTTCTGCAGTTGGAATTCACTCTTTAGGCACCTTTAGCAACGAGGAGGCAACGCAGGCGACGACGGCAGAAAACAATAGTGAATACAATAGCTGCACGTTGGAATGCACCGTGCGGGCCACCTGCACGCCGTCGTCTTCAAAACTACAACGCGAAAAGCTTAGCTTTGGAGTTCTAGGACAACGGGAACGAACAATAGAAAAATTTCTTAATCTTCTTTTATCTTTTTGCGGGGAGCTTTAATCTTTTTCTATTCACAAAGCGTCACTAGAACAAAAGAGAAGGCAAAACAGTTAGACATGATCGAAACGAACAAATCCGAGATAGGTATTTTTTGTAAGCGATCGTTATCTATGTTGCTGTCCTTGTTGCTTAAGATCCCTATTGTCGTAGTTGTTTTCAGTCAACTTTTGTGCTCAGTTTTTTCTCAATTTCTTACTAATTCAAACAATCAACTCAATTTCTCTTTCAGATATCTACACAATAATAAAATAGAGACAATATCAGAGAATGCTCTTCAAGGTTGCACAAATCTTCAAAGTTTGTAAGTCTAGCCGTAATTCCAATACATTATTTTGCTCCTTTACTCTTGGCGACAAATTCTTATAAGGTTTTTTTTTTTTCGATTTAGTTCTTATGAAATAGATTTTAGGAAACTTAGTAACATTTACTGTCTAGAAGTATAATCCCGAATAACCGAAATTTATTAGTCTTCATTTCAAAAAACATATACTAGGCGAGTAGTTTTGGCAATACGAACTATTGAAAAGTCGCAGTTATTGATTGGGCTGACTGAGCTACTCGATTACATCTAAAAGCAAAGCAACGACAGAACAATCGTGGTAGCAAATTAGCCCTCACTTCAATTGCAAAGTAGTGTCATCGATCATTACTCATTTTATGAACTGCTAATCTATCCCCTTCTTCAAAGAAAATGAAATATTGATGAAAATGATGATGATGGTAATGACGGTAATGATAATGATTAGTATATATATAAAATGCTTAAAAGGTTGGAAGTTCTTGCTATTTAAAAAGTTTTAAAAACCAAACGTTTTCAAAAACAATGTCATCATCAGGGTTTGTTTGGCCGCTTAACTTGAAAATCTTTATAGCCCTAAGTTATCCCCATCGGGAAAAGAAAAACTGGATGTGCTTGCATCTTCTTGTTAAAGCGAGGGGCTAGAGGCTGCGATGAACAAGACTTAGAACTACAATCTTCCGTTTGCTCCATTGTTGTACAGGTATTAAAACACGCCAAGTAAAAGAATGTTCACGTTTTTATGAAGGACGATGTAACTGGCCTTATGCATGTTGACGTAAAACTTGTCAATTTCACCCCCAAGCCTCGTATTTAAGAAATAAGTGTGAGCATTTTGCACGTGCAAACCGTGTTCGCGAAGGAATTCTTTTCATTTGTGGGCGCTTTGGGGGTTTGATTAATGAAATATTCACACTTTCCTGATTCGAAGCGAGGCTTGGTGGTGTTTGACGTAATCATTCATAAGGCCTATTGCAGAGAGATATACATGTCAAAAGATAATGATTATTTTATCACCAAAAAACCTATTCAATTTTCTTGTTTTCAGATCGCTTAAAAATAACAAGCTTACAAGCCTTCCTGCTACGTTATTCAGTGGACTAGTTAATCTGAACAAGCTGTAAGTAAACCTCTGTAGGTTGGTTGAACAATGCTCGACTTCGTCCCCTCAGCCCTCTCCTCGGAGAAAAGCTTGGGACCGAGGTCAAACAATGTTATACTGTTGTTAAAATTGCTTTGATCCACAGACAACAGAGATAGAGACGATTTAGGATAACTTTTGCTAACTCAAAGTGAATTTATCTAGTCAATAAAATTTTGTCTTAACGTGTTGTATGTAAGTTTGTTTTACCGCCTTTATAGAAAACAAAATTGCTTGACACACTTTTTTCTCGTCTTTTTTATTGTTTATTGAACGTTCTGTTAGAGGTCTTGAAACGTGGAGTTTTTTTAATTTATTTTTAACCGCATCGGCATTTGTCGGACACAGGGAACTGTCTCTACCAGAATCAAAACACAGCACTTAATGTCTTTGGCGTTTGTACAACTATAGCAGACTGACTTCAAGCAACGTTGCATTACAATTTACTGCTTACTGAACAAAGTATTTTGATATGCGTACATCCGCCTTAGCATATTCTTAGGAATATTTTATCCTCGACGTTCTTATAAAAAGATGTTTTTAAAAACAATTGAATTGAAGAGAAAGAAAAGGATGAAAATCAAAACCTCAAACGACTTCTCTTTAGCTCTGTAGCATAATAAAACAAGGAACTTGCCTGTTTACCTAAAAACTTGTGCTTTGACTTCTTCCTCAGAATCTTAGAACAGAACCAGCTCGCTGATCTGCCAAATAAAATATTTCGGGATGCAAGAAATCTACAATCTTTGTAAGTACAAACGCGGTGATTTTATATGCCTTTCTTGAATCAGTTGTTAAAGGCAAACTTTTGTTCACTTGCTCAATTCTTTCCTTGTGTACACTTTCAGGTTTCTTCGAAACAACAAGTTAGTAACGATTTCCAATGAGCTGCTGAAAGAGCAAACAAAACAGGATCTCATGTAAGCGGCTCAATTTTGTTATTACTTGAGCACAATTTTATCGCCGCCTTGTCAGCCCAGGCGCCAGTCTGCCAAGCAATGCGGGAAAGGCCTGGGCTCGATTCCTAGCCGTACCTTTAATAATTGCCGAATTAAGTGCTGCCTTTGCTCTAGCAACTGCAAACCGTGCAATTCCAAAGACTCTGACGTTTTCACGGATATATACTATACCATAAAAAGGACGCATATATGAATCATACTTCATATATGTGACTATTGGGCATATCGAGTTAGCAGACGAGACGTGTGTCCAGCGGGAATAGACAAGAACTTATTCGGTGACTCGGCTCCCCATGTGAGTCTCTGTAGCTCAGTGGGTAGAGCATCTTACCGGTAATCAGGGGGTTGCGGGTTCGATTCCCATCAGGGACTCAGAAATTTTTCTGGTAAACTTGAGAAGCGCTTTCCTTCATCTCTATAAATCGTATCACTTAGGATGTAAAATAGATTAATTTCTCAAGAGTGTTGGAGTAACAGCCTTCACAAGCTCACAAACGATATATCAGAACAATGAAAAGTATGACTAGTAGCCCTCAGAATCCTTATAAAATATGTGTGCAAGAATGGCGGTCTTTTGCAAAAATTTTGCTTATCTTCTGTAAGAAAGAATAACCATCTAGATAATTTCTTTTCGACAAAGAAAACACAATTAGCATTAATAACACAGAATAGAACTAACGACAAAACTTTTCCCTCTTGCAGAGACTTAAGTCGCAATGAAATTGTGACAATCGAGGACAGAGCGTTTTCTTCTATGTCATCAACTGTAACAACCCTGTAAGTAGCGAAAGTATGAAAAATTAGGTGCTCCTAGCAGAACTCCCGTTTAAATGTCGCGAGACCCTTTTTTTTGTTTAACTGTAGTCTATTTGCTTCCGTGAAGCTTTGTTTACATCTCGTTTGTACTGTTCTCTTTTTTTCTCTTTCACGCGGTCGCCTCTTAGCTTTCCTTCTTCAGTCTAAACGCCTTTATTCTTCCTCCTTTAAACTTCTTTTCCTTTTTTTCTTTTTACGCTTATAGTTTATTTTTGCTTCGGTGAATGCATTCTCGGATGACGGCGCGCGTAAACCAAAGTTGTAATGCCCGCCAAAACTGACGTACAATTGGTTCCCTATGCTAGTTCACATGTAAACGAATCGATAGTTTACCAGTCTACAAGGTTTTTAGGCTTAGTTTTCCGCTAACAAAATTATCCTGAAGGCTTTAAAATAGCTTTTCGGTTGATATAAAGATAACTTTTTTGAAGACACTGACATGCAGAAAAACAATATACTTTATGTTTTTCACTGTTGATCTTATTCAAAGTTTTACCAAGAATTAGGCATTTTTTATATTCCTAAGTGATGCGTTTTGTTTTTGCTTTATATCACAGAAAGTTGGACGGTAATGATATCAGTGTCTTTCCCAACAAGGCAATAAAGGGACTGACAGAATTGAAAGAACTGTAAGTACTTATGTTTGATTGTGCTACAATCTTGGGGTTGAATATTGTAAACATACGTATTGACTAACCAAATTCAAATCTAGGAGGCATTTTATTGAAACTTAAGTATATAGTTTTTAAACACACTATCGAATGCGTCGGCGAGTGGATATGAACTTGCAGTTCTATGTGATACATATATTATCGTCGCCGTGAGATGATAGGAGAAGCTAACGTTTCGAGCGTTAGTCCTTCGTCTGAGAGCCATTGTGAAGAGAAACGTTGTGAAAGGAATGTCCAGTCGCGAGACATTTACACTTACCAGGACATTCATTTCACAACATGCAAATTACCGGCATCTCTCTTCACAATGGCTCTGATGAGTCACGCAAAAGAAACGAACAAAAACTTATTTTCAAGCTCGACACGTTGGCTCCCAATGGAATTAGTGAGCGTTTTTCATCCATCTAACTTTAATTGGTTTTTACTATTTACTTTCTGTTATCCTATGTTCATGCACCAATCGCATTCGTTTTTACTGCTTATTTTACTCATTGAGTACCAATATATCGCCATCGTTTTTTAAGATTCTTTAGATGCTAAGACGAACCAATCAAAACAAAAGATAAAGCTTACCCCAACCTTACATCAACCAATCACAAATCTTGTTCAATTCTGTGTCC
>JAOBAT010137175.1:0-11870 GCA_026413305.1 Hydrozoanthus tunicans | reverse complement strand
GCTTTGTTTTAAGGCTTGCTTACGTCATGGTTCGAATTCGAACCAAATTTAAAGGGCCCGTCACCAAAGGGTTAAACCTCAACAGAATTCTGTTATCAGCAAACTTCAACTTGCTAGTAGAAAGATGTTTTTAAATAGTGTTTGAAAATATTCTTCAACTTAAAAGGATCTTCCATCTATTGGCAGATTAGTTTTAGATAATCAAGAACCATCTTACCGACTGCCTTGCAATCTGTTCTTCTTGCTTCTTCACATAAGCATTAAGTTTAATAATGCCATCTGAAAAAAAGAAAGATGCAATACAACAAATTTATTACAGCTTATATGTACATGTGGCTAACAAAGCTGTTATCAGTAAGACCCTGTCAGGGACTTCACAAAACTCAGACCACTTGTGATAACATACTGTACTGATATGCTGGTCAGTATTCCAAAAATTCAAACTACAACATCCTTGTAACAATGTATGCATTCACATATTTGTAAGTTAAATAAAAGTATATGTATATCTATCACAATGGGGGAAATCTGAAAATAATGATACATTAAATGAAAGTTGCATATTGTCTAATTTGGGGTATTAACCATATTTCCTGTCTTGTAGTTGTTGGGATCAAAATTATGTGTAAAACATCATTTTTGATGGTTACTGGTATACTGCTAAATTTGTACAATTTTTTAATTAGTGTCTGCTATGAGTAGTAACAAAGACAGAGTAGGTAGAAATATTTACTACTATTTTACAGGCTCTCATGATCAGTGCTTTTTGATAATAGCTTACTAAAGAAGGATTTTCAAGTTGTTCTTGAAAAGTGAACATAGAATGATATGACTGAGGTTAACCAATGCTGGATTTTTTTATTCCAACTTGCTTTGTGTTATGGAAAACGAGCTGTTCTTAAACTATTGACCAAGACAGAAAAACTCTTCAACCGGTACCATTATCTAATTCTGACATCCAAAAACAAATAAAATGTGATATTTAACTTCACAACAAGAAAGATATAGAGACACATGTACACAAGTAGGGCTTTTAATTTATAGTGCCCTGCTAAATTCTGGTAAATGATACGGCAAAAAACTAATGCATTTTATCTCATCTTGTACTTCTTTCTACAGAGTGGTGGTCCTGTTATATAATATTGGGATTTATCAGCATAGTGGAAAAAAATTTCAGTCTTTTTAGGAAGTAGAATAATTTCGGACTGGGTGACTCTTATTACCTTCATGTTTTTGTTCATTCTGATCCTTTATTTTCAGTACTTCGGTCAATTTTTTCAGTTCAGCTTCAGTCTCTTCCAGTCTTTTACTATACAAAAGTAACAATAATATGACATTATTCTCCTATCTCTGATATATAAAGTAATGTCATTTTAAATCCTTAACTTGTATAATTCTACTTGCTCCCACAATGTTAGCCAGGCCCGTCCAAACTTGAATGTTTATGTTCATATTTACATAACTAAATATACATAATTATATCCCTCCTCTCCTACACACACACACACCACTAATTATTACAAGCGGTACAGTTTCTCACCTTTTCTTTTTGATAAGTGAGTCATTTTCTTTCTCTTTTGCTCTTAATTTCTTGATAATATTGTTACTCTGTAGTTGCTGTTTTGAGAGTTTTTCACCTAAAAAGAACAAAGATTATTATTTCAAAGATCAAAATATACTTTAAATAATGATCAGACTTTAAACTGTTAGATCATCAAAAGTTTGCAAGAGATAGCAAGGTCGAAAACTATTTTTAATTATAGCATTAAGTGGTTCCATTACTGACAGTAACTTTCAAAGGCAATATTTAAATATTATTGGTGTTTTTTACCTTCACTGAGTAAATCTGAGATTTGTTTATCCTTCTCTTTCAGCAGTGATAAATACTGCTTAGTTTGATCTTCATTCCTAGTATGTACAAAATGCTTGAATTCAGATCATGACATATAAGATCGATCATCACAATTCTAACAGTTGTTTAAAAGCATGATTATTTTATTTACTACAGGTATAACATAATCTTGTCTTGTTTTACCCAATATGTAACTGTTATCACAATGACATTGTTACTCACTCTCAATAAACAACAATTTGCAAAATCACCATTTCACAACTGAATAAAAAACACAGTACTGTCAATAAAGGCAACTGAAGGGCCAAGGTGATGACTTGAGTCCAAAAAAATTCATTTATAATAAGTTATAATTTTCTTAAGTGAAAGACAAGATCAGTTTTTTACTGAACCCTGGGCCAATCACTTACTCTAATCTGGGTTAATGTCAAAACCTCCAGTCTGTTAGACTAGTGTAGTTCAGTCACCGAATTCAAATTGTAGTTTTACAGCCATAGAAAAAAGAAACAGAAAATAAGCTGGTGACTTACGTCTGAGTTAAAAATGCTTCAGTTTCCTCCAGCTTTGCTTTTAGCTGATCTCTTTCCTGTAACCAAAATAATATAATATAGTAAATAAATTACTGAGGTGTATTGCCAGTACACTCTGATGCTGTTAATTAACACAGTCAATCTCTTATTTTCCAAGGGAAATACAATCATCTAAACTCAATGCTTAAACTTTGTGCACATCATTTAAGAATTTACACTGAAGCACTTGTGAATGTATACTACATACCACATAAAAAGAGTTTTTTTTTTTTTTTACCTGAAGATGACTTTATAAGTTGAAAACGTTTGTTTTAAACTACCATTTAACTTTTATACCATTTTTGATATTTTAACCTATTTGGCATTTTTATGTATCCATACCACATAAAATAACCTATAAATGTACTTTACAGTTATTATTATCTTTGTGCAATTTTTTGCTTCTTAGCTCCCACACAAATCACATGTTGTGTAGGCAAATTCTCCTAAATTGGCCCAAAATTTTCATGGAACCAGTTTAAGAGAATTTTGCTTTTCACCAATGTTCATCCTGTTTGATCGACTCCAATTTTCTCATTCCAGTATGACTCATGATCATTCTGTATGTGGTATGTATGGAGAAAACAGGTATTGATAAAGTGGCTGGGCCTGCTTGCTAATTATCCCACCTTCGCAGCGGTATGGAAATTGTTTTCAACAGCTGCAATGCGAACAGTGAATTCTTGTCTTAACTCCTCCATCTCAGCATCATCAGTTTTCTGGATTTCTTCAAGCTGTGATATTTGACTACAGGGACAAGAGGATGGGAAAGTTTTGCTTAAATTCGAAAATATATATTAAATTATGTAATAATTATTATTGGTGCAAATCTAGTTAAAGGCAATTACTGATAATTAAATTACAAAATGATGTTAAATAATGTTAATTATAACCTAAATAATGTACAGTCATGGTCGCTAAATCTAGATCATTTCTTGAGCCTAAGTGGCTCGTTGGGTGGGCGCTTATTACTGGTTTCTGTAGTGCTTAGTAGATGAGAGTCTTTGACCCCCCCCCCTGGACAGGACACTTATCCATCGCAGGTTGGCCCCCAGCAGAACTGGTACTCATTTTTGCAGCTGAGTCAACTGGAACAAGTTAGGTAAAATGTCTTGTTGATTGGCAAGGGTATTTAACAGGTGAATGTACTTTAAGCAAGTTAACTAACGTTAGTAGACATGTCCAAATCTTTAACTTACTTTCTCAGAATGCTGTTGGACTCCTGTAGATCAACATTTTCTTTACTCAAATAAAGGAGCTTTGATTCTCGCACTTCCAAAATATTTTTCATTTTTTCTAGTTCCTACAACAATCAGTAAATGACAATCAAGAAAAGATTTTAACATCTAGAAATTAACTGTTTAAAAGTACTGCTTTCCCAACCAACATGGAGGTATAGATTCTAGTAACAGTACAATTACAACAAAAATTTTTATATCAATATGTAGATACTGATGAAATACTAGGATTTTTCCTTCAACTAAAACAACCTGTACATGCAGTAAAGATACTATTTTTATCTTTCACATGTGAAGATATTGGTTTTACCACGGTTACAAACATGATAAGCTATTTACAAGAGAGCTTCCTGCTCAGGTGCACCACCGGATCTTTTAAAAAAATGTATTTTATGTTAGGAATTTCATCAGTATCTACATGGCCACTTTGCTCACTTGTGAGAACTACTTTCGGTACTCAAATATAACATTAATTTATTTTGTATCCCAGTGCAGCCATGTAGTATTCTCTATATAACAATCACATAGTACCAACAACAACCATATTAAAAACCATATAGTACCAAATAATACTTAAAGGTGTCTTGAAGAGTTTTATGACTTATAAACATAATTATTATCATTTAACATATAGTTGGGACATATTTGGGCAATACAATAAACATACAATTAGGAGTTATAATTAATGTTCTTTGCAATACTATTTGAAATTTATAAAATTATAAAAGACAGAGAATTTTCAAGACTTTGATCACATTCCAAGATGTGAACTCTGTATTGCAGTGTCAAATCAATTTAGATTCAAAGTCTTATTAGTTGGGGACAGATTGGTTTTTCATACCACGTACAACCATCAACTCTATAGAAGGTGTTAGAAATAATAATAGTGAAGGATATTGTAGTGCTGATAAACAACAACATATAATCACTGTTCTTAGCCAGCTAAAAAAAACAACACGGTGCCCTGCTGCAGAACATAACTGACAATAGCTATTTCTGGTATTTGTGCACTATAAAGCAAGCACTATGACAACAAGGAATGAAACTGCTGACTCATCATTTAGATTTAGAATAACATTGTTTCAAGCAGTCATTCAAAATGCTTGAGAATTCGGAAAACTTTTTTGCATCATTTTTAGCTACAAGTTTTCACTATGACAATAAGTCTGAAGTTCTTAAAAAAGCTGGGCACTAGATGAAAACGAAGGGAAGCTGGCAAAAATAATAAATTATTGTTCCTTCGAATTTTGGCCCTTGCTAGAACACTTAAAAAATTAATGTATGTAATAGCAAAATAGAAGGTTGAAAAAAAATACATGTTGCAATAAAATGTATGTTGTTTGTTTTTTATACCTTTTGCTGCAGTGCTTCATTTGGTGAGGCTTGGTTTAAAGCTAACTTCTCTGCTTTCACACTTGAATCTGAAAAGACCCACATTTGTAATCAGTTTAGCTTGATGATATGCAATTGAATGACATCAACACCTTTGAAAATATATTTTATACATTCTCTGTACCTTATACTTCCTAAGCTCACTAATTGAAACTCAGTTAACCTTTTGGTTACTCTAAGTGGACTATTCTAACCAGATTGTTAAACTCTGCTGTTTAACATTGTATGTTATAGAGTTACAGATTAAATAGAGGATGTTACACAGCAACACAGACGTACAAATTTTATTGAGTGCTGAATGTATCTCTAACAAATGAGCAAAACAATTGTCAAGTGAGAAATACTTCCAGCAAGAGAATTGATAAAATTTGTATTCCAAGCCGCCCTATAATGTTCTTTTCATTTTACAAATACTGATGAAACTCCTACATAAAACACATCTTCTTTTAAAAGAAATGACCACATACCTGAGTGCGAAGCTCTATTGTGACTGACTAATCATGTTAGTAACCATGACAACACCATTATTCTCACAAGATTTTTAGGAAAAGGATAATTCTGGTATTATTTTCAATTATTCAGCATCTATCTAATAAATAAAGATTATTGAATAAAATGATTTACCTTCTTTTGGCAATAAGCTTGAACATGCTGAAAATGATCCATCAGATAGTTCCTCTACAGAGCTCTTTCCTTCAACATTGAACTCAGGTTGCCTAAAACTATTTTGATCCTGTGTGTTCAAATTTATCTCAGTCTTTCCAGAAGTAGAATCACTATCTTCCAGTTCTGTAAAAACAGCACTGCCATCTCTTTTATCCATAGCAGTAGCTGCATCTTGAGGAACTGAAATACTTTCTCTATCTAGTTCTACTGTCCTTTTTTCATCCTCCTTCAATGGGGTAGAACATGCCAACGGCCCAGCACTTACACACTGTTCCTGTTCACTGTCTGTTTCAACTTTATCAGGTTGAATCTGCTGAGACTCTTTAACTTTTGGCTTTGTTTTCAAAATTTGTTTGCTTGCTACTGCCTGAGACAGCTCCACAGAAACAACACTTCCATCAACATTCTCATTGTTTGTACTATTCCAGCTTTCAGGATCTTTTAGTAAATCTTGATTTTTTACATTTCCCAAATAATTTTTTCTTCCTTTACCTCTCCTTTCACTATGTTCTGACATTTCAGGTTCTGTAAGAGGGATTCTAGAAAGTTGCACACTATGAATCTCCTCAACAGAATTTTCTTTTTCATTTGTAGATATTTTCTTTTTTCTTTCAATTTGTGTTTCAGTATCTTTTAACTTTTGTGTTTTTTGTTGCCCCACTGTCACAGCTTCTGTTAGCTCAACAGAAACTACACTCCCATCAAAACCATCTTGCTCAGACAAAATATCTTGATGCTCCTTAACAAGCACAACGTCTGGATCATTACTACCAAAGTTACCCCCTGTCCTATTATCTTTTTCTTGGTCTAATGTCATACTAGCATCAACAATAGTCCTTCCTTTATCATATGCCTTCGTTTTATAATTATCTAAACAAGTTTTGCTAGTTTCTTTTTCTACACTTGTCTTGTTTTGAATAGTAGATGATCTGTTGGGAACAGCTGGCTCCTGCTTCAGATCTTCTTCCCCTTTCTTTTTTCTTTTGGATGTGCCGAGGGATTTATTATGTTTTTTCTTCACTTCCTGTTTCAACTCTTTACTAGATTTCTCAGTATTTGCATTGCTAATAGTAGCATCAGCAGTCTTGCAGTCGCCCCCTTTTGGGTCTGGGGGCTTAACACTTGTCTTGTTACCCAATGTTCCACTGCTAGTTTGTGGAACTCTAGAATTCTTAATGTGTGAGTCTGTCTGTGTTTCACTGCCGAGAAATGATGACCAAAAACTGTCCTCCTTGCTGTTTTTGACATCATGAGAAGTCTGTGAACTTGGTGAAGTTTGTTTTGCTGATTTGCTTTTTAGTGAGTAGGAGATAGGTGAAGATGATTGGGATGATGATGGTTTTGATGATGGAACCTCTCGACTCTTCTTCTCTGTCTTATGAACTTTGATACCTGCAGCTAGAAAAAGTATGAAAAATAAAGTATTTGTCTACCTGTGCCTTATAACGGAACAAAGTATCTTTGTGTAGTGCTCAACATGGCTAAATGGTGAAAAATAAAGTATTGGTCTCTGTGTACTTATAATAGAGTGAAGTATTTCTGTGTAGTGGCTGTGTGGCGATATGGTGAAAAATAAAGTATTGATCTATGTGTCTATAATAATATAATAAAGTATCCTTCTGTAGCGGCTATGTGGCTACATGGTGAAAAATATTATCTTCAAACTACTACGGTCATACGATGTTGTAGCCAATGTGTTAGCCATAGCCTTTGGTCTAACCTAATGTTATCTGTGCCAAATGTGTTCTTATAATGGTTCTTTTACCATCTACCATAAGTAACAACAAACAGCTACACTGCATAAAAGGGGAAAACACCTCAGGTTCAAGGCAAGGGCGGAAGCCCAGCTCTTCCAGAAAGCAAAAAAAAATTCGGTCTTGGGACGCACTTGAGTATATGCATAGAGTATAACAATGTTCGAGAGACGTCAAGATCTTGAAATATGTATTAGTTTGGAAAAAAATTCAAATTCGCCCCATTACGGTAGTTTTAACTAATCGTCTATGCTCGATTTCGCCATATAATGACATGTACCACCGCTCTGCCTTTTGAACATGTATGTATGTATTATGAGTGCCTCTAACTATCCTTTAATTCCAGAGAAATCAGAAACATTTTAACTATATCTTTGGGCATCAGCTTAAACAAGACAATAAATAGTAAAAGACCAAAGAAAATATTGCATCAAAACATTATTAGCAAACCTCCTGGTTCCTGTTTTGTGTCTGTGCTTTCATCGTCGATGTCAAGAACTTTATCGATTGACTTCTGTGCCTGGTTTAACGCTGTCTTGGCAAAGCTTGTCAGACTAGTTGCATCAAACCAACTCATTTCACCGCAATATCCAATAAATTGAGGAAATATCAAGAAATCAAGAAATTATAAACATCAAGAATACATGGCAATAAAGAATAAAATTAAATAATTCTTCTGTATATAAAATCAAATAACAACAATCTTCTTCTTGTAGCCATCTTTGGAGTCCACGTCAGAGCCGTTAGGGACTGAGCTCTAGCCTCGAGAGCCTCGAGTCAATACCACAATGAGTTATGGGATATTACGGCCCCCAAGATGGCGGATGGTTCCGAAAAGCAAAGCAAAGTCCTGGCATGAAGTCATTTAAAACGCGCATCTATTCTAAGCAACGCTTGCAATTGTTTCGAAGAAAAGGATAACAGCTTGTTAAGTTAAGTGAAGAATGGCCTTAAGAGTGGGAGCGATCGTGCTTAGAAAGGTGTGGATTTTTGTTCGTTTTTGTCTAACAAGTTAACCAATTCTCAAAGATGTTTTGAAATCCAGCCTAGATAGATGTAGTTGTAAACTCTGAGACCAGATTTTGCTTTACATCTATTGGGCCGAATAACGTAGTTAAATGACAGTTCACAATTTAATATGCTTCAGAGTCTTGTGGAACATGCAGTTCAGACTCGCTGTTGTACGGCTGGGACGAGGTTGGTGTCAAGAAGAGTCCTCAACACTGTTGGTGCTCGATATGCCCACGCTGGCAGCAAAGCACGAGGCCAGCCAAAGAACAAAGGTGTTCCAGGATATAGAGTTGGAGTAACTAAGGGACTGGATTCTCATCATACTGGTAATTGAGTCAATTATAAGTAATGTATTCGTCATGGAGAAGAAGACGAGGAATTTTAAAGGCTATTGACATTCAAAGGGCAAATTAACTAATTTGCTATTCTATTATAATTTCGGTAGATGGTGGTAGAAAATTTACTGAGGTGCAAGGTAGAATTCATTAAGCCACTATCCACCAAAATTGAAACAGAGTTAGAATTTATAATGTTCTAGTATACAACAGCGAGTTAACTGGTCTATGAAAGACAAAATAAAGATTTGTAAGAAAAAAACTTTTATTAATTGAATCGCAGAGCATGATGAAAATCATGCCTAATTTACAATAAACATACTTTTGACAGCTTTTCAACTACAAAATGCTGTAAACAGAGAATATGTTTAAACTCTTTTAAATTTTCCTTGTATTTATCGTTACCTGAAAGGCACCCAAAGCCATAGCTTCCATCTGCCATTTTGTTTCAGTCTTATTAAAATCTACGTAGGAGGTTAATGTTGTCTTGATTAGATCTACTATTTTTGAGTGTCAGTCAAAAAACCTAGTTCTTATCAGTTTGCATCAAAAAGCTAATTGTGTTTTGTAATTTGTAGGTAGTCTTGCTGGAAGCTACTGGGCGGCAGATAGGCTGGCAGATGATATTATGATAAGGAAGTTTGTGGAAGGAGTATTCTACAATCAATTGAGCTCAGACATTGTAATTAAACGCAAGAACAACTTGATTAATATTGTTTTCTTAATCAATGAACTTAGTGACAGTGATCTAACAAAGTTTTATTTTAAAGTTGGCTTTTCTGAAAAGCTGCTCACAGAGTCATTTTCTTGTATTGTCTCGATTGATGCACAAACCAGCATGTAAAGTTGAATTTTTTCCTCCTGGTTCATTAGTCTGTACAATGAATGTAACTGGCTTTTCAGTTAACAACAGTTGGAATTAGTTTTATCTCTAACAGCATACTCCGAACCTTGCAATGTATTGGGTCAACCAACTGCCATCATAATGCACAGAGTTGCCAGCTGTTAATAAAAGAGTGACAACATAATGCTGCCACTTCAATTTTTTTGGCAAAGAGTGACAGATACATTCAGGACAACAAAAGATTAACAGGATTCAAATGCAAGTTAATTTCCCTGCTACTGTCCCATCCTTTAAGTGCTGCACACACACACACACACAGGCTGTGAAGGTCCACACAAAGGTTTTGTTAACCATGAACTAATCACTTTAAATACCAACACCCTTTATGTGCTCCAAGCAAATACACTATCAAGTGGTTTAAATAAAGTTCTGTTCTGATTCACTGTTTGTGAAGTGCAAATGAAATGTTGTTCTCAATACTATAAAGATTAGATTGCCAAAAAATATTGATTTTGTAATTCAAAAGATTGAATATTACTTTGGTTCTGGCTGCCTTAGTACATTTAAGTATTAAACCTAAATAATTTCAAAACTGCCCCTGGACCCCCTTGAGTCTGTTTGGTGAATGGTCTGTCTCCTAGTTCAGCCACACCCTACCGCAAAAATCCTAGCTACAGGCCTGTACTTGCTGGTCTCAGTTCACAGTTGTTATTGGTGTCTGTCCAAACCCAGGATGTCTTTTTTCCTCTCATTTGTGGGGAAGGACCAAGAGATACTGGGATTACACCAACACCAATAGCGGCTGCAAAGGAGACGTACATTAAATCATGTGTGAAAAACTGTCACCAGAGTACAAGTCTGAAGTTGTACCCTAACTACCTTGAGAGCAGAGGTCTCTGTCATCCCAAAGAAATTAAATGAATAAAAAGATGAACTTCTTTTTGGGAACTTGCAACACCTATGTTCACAGGGTACACCTTTTAAACATTTCCCAAAACACTCAAAATTTCATTCCTGAACATTTTTTTAATCTTCATAGTGATCTAAATATTTGGTGACACTAAGATGAAAAACAATTATTTCATATATGTTTATTTTGAAATAAGAGCAAACAAGGATGTCACTGGTTCAATTCTCAGACTTGCCTACATGCCATATAGCTTGAAATTCTAATCAGTGAAGTGAAAAATGAGTCCTTCACAGCCCAGGGGTTTCAATAAAGTTTTGAAGTAGGCAGCAGGCCATATTAAAGTGGTGGCTATACCCCAAGGGGGTACTCAAGGAACTTAAAAAAAGTTTATTGTTATATGTAGGAGGAAACCATTTAATATTGTCAACACTAATTTAGTTTTTTCTTTGCCATCCAACATAATTTTCTACTACATTTGGTTTACTTACTAACAACAAATGCAAAAAACCTTGGACTAATAGGGATTTGACAACACTTCCACTAGGGGCAACAATAAGAGTACAACTTAAGGATTTTCATGTTTTATTCAGGAACTTATTTTACAGTCCAAATGCCTGTGTTCATTTTTGTACAGCCCAGCCAAAATACAAACTTAGCTTCAGTACGTGTCTCTTCTTGAATTTCTGGTTTGTATGATCTTTCTTGCCATGCTAAGACTGGCTTTACAAGATTAGTTCCCAGACCAACACCCCTTTGTATGGCTCCTGCAGAACTCTCAAAATAGCTGCTTTTCATACTGGGTTAGCATGGAGCCCGCAAACATTAAAAAATCAAGATAGAAGGCTTTTGTCTTACCATAAAAAGAAAATAAAGCATGATTGCAAGAAAATGGTAGAATTTGCACTCATCAGAAAAGTTTATACAAAATTATTTTTTAATTAGTTCTCTTTTTCAGTCACCCCAGTCTTCTTTCTTTATGGTTTGATTTCTACTTTGTACTTTGTCCAGTTTCCTTCTGGAGTGTTACCCCAAGCTAAAAACCAACAGAATTGGAGTAAGTCAAGGCAATAACTTCATGATGAGATGTTACCTATACCAGCAAACTGATTAGGTTGTAAGCCGTATAACATATTATCACCGTCATGTCCTTTTACTCGAGACTTTGCCTGAAGTGGTATAAAAGAAACCCTATGAGTTACTACAGGGAACTAGTATTGACTGAGTATGTTCCCACCCCCTTTTCAGATGTAAGTTCTTTAATAGGGATATTTCTGGGGCATAGTGAGCAAAGGGTTCCGG
>JAOBAT010137142.1:0-11873 GCA_026413305.1 Hydrozoanthus tunicans | reverse complement strand
CATCCCATCCCCTCAGCAGCCCCCCGTAGCCAATGAATTAATGCATAGAAAAGAAATGAAAGCACTGAAAGCATTATCTCGAATACTAAAGATAGGAGGGTTGCTTCACAGTCGCGTCACATGCATTTTTTTCAAAAACTAAAAGGAAAGTGCATCATGGGTAAAAACACCAATTCAAAATATGTAACTCCAGAAACCCTTACACTAAAAACCTTCACTCTTAACACAAAACCAAAACTCTAATCTCAATCTAATCACGTTGTGCGAAAATGAACAAACCAAATCATCTTCTAAAAATGATAAATTACCGATCAATTACTGCTTTTTCGAGCAATCAAGAGATACGAAAATAAAAAAGGTATACCTACTATGTTTCATTTTTTTGTAGAACGGTTTTAACCATTCTCGGGATAGGTAAAGTTTATTTGTGAAGTTTTTTGAATCAAAAACTATGGTGTTAAGAAACGTTTGACAGTCGAGTGTTGTATCATGTACTGTTGTACCGTTTTCTTTTGTTACAAAGCAATAATAAGGATTAAAAGAAGTTTGGCTTTCATTAAGTCCTTTCAAACTGTGATTTCGGCAAAAGTTTAAGAGGAAAACTGTGAAAGTGTATGGGCTCTCGTTGGAACTTAAATGAACGTCGATCAAGACTTTAGATGAACTACTTCAAGGAGCGCATAGAGGATGATAAGACATTTCTGTCGTAAAAACAGATTTGTTTTTGGCGTCTTATAAACCACGAATCGCTACCTGCCTTGGGTTGGGCTTACAACTGTGGATTTCTGAATTTATTCGTATTCTGCAACAAAAATTACAACATCGTCCCACATCGTCCTTAAAAGTTATCGTCCATCAAATGGTCTTTGCTTAGCTAACGATTGCATGTTCCAAAACTGCACGATGTTCTCGTTAACTTTGTCAACCCTGTTTGGACGACGAGCACAGCGTTGTTTTACGCGACATCCCAGTATAAACAAAGTACGTATACCTTTTTTATTTTCGTATCTCTTGATTGCTCGACAAAGCAGTAATTGATCTGTAATTTATCATTTTTAGAAGATGATTTGGTCTGTTTATTTTCACACAACGTGACTTTTTCCGCTCGTATAATGTAAGAACAAATTTTCAATAAACCATTGAAATTGACGAATTTTAAATTTCATGTCGCCACAAGACGACAGCAGCTCACGTCCAATCAAAGATTTGTCTCCTATGCTTTGGCTGTTTGCTTGTGAATGTCACTTCATTGAGCCAATCAAATTGCACAAATTGACTGTATTTTCAAATTGTAGGAACTGAAGAGTTTGTAAAGTGCTGCCGAATATCTTTTGAGATTTTGCAAACAAAGCCGGCTTTTCTTTGGTTTTCAGACTCCTGCCAATTTTTTTAAAATTTCCTATACAGACGTACGCTGGTAAAATAAGTTTTTAACTTATAAATAACATGCACAAACTTTCACTCCAAACGGGATAATTAATTAACCGTTTAAAAACGGTTTTTATCTAGTCACTTCTTTACCAGAAATGGCGGCTTGAATTAACAACTAAAACTATTTAAAAGCTTTTTCAAATGATGTCTTTCTTTTTTTACAGCAATATATCCTGAGAGAAGCGCGTTTCTATACTGCTATAAGACTGATTCTCAAGAGAGTAATGGCAGAAAACAACATGCAACAAACAAAAAAGGAATTCTGCATTTTGCCTAAACCCAATATACACAGGCTTATTTTCGTTGTTAATATAGATTCACTCTCTAATAAAAGATGTTGAACCGTTTGAAATTAGATTATTTCCGTTACCATGCAAAATAATGAAACATGCTATACAAGCAGTAAAAACATGTCGAAAGCAGTAAAAGCTTGTCGAAAGTCCAAGAAAACGAAAAATAACTGGTTGGCAAAGCAGAGTTTTCTCTCTACGGGGAGCACCCAGTTTTTTACAGAGAAACTTGATTTTGAAGGAGCAGCTATTTCCGGTCTACAGTAAAACTTCGAAATTGACGGAGCAGCCTTTTTTACGGAAGAAATTGATTTCTAAGGAGCAGCTACTTTTCTACGGAGAAACTCGACTTGGAAAAAGTGTTTACGATTACTAACACGAAGAAAGTCTATTGGCGTGAACACACTTTATCTTGCGGTGCAGCCGTTTCCTTATATAGTCAACGAATGAACCTTATTACTTATAATTCATAATTTGATTTTAAAAAGACTTATGGAAAATTAAACAATCTCTCAATACGGCCTGTTTTTTGTAAGCAGACTAAATGGATTAGTCACATAGCCAATTAAAGCATTGGATCTTAATGTAAGTTGTTGGATATTCTAGCAAACGAGCACATCCTTTCAAAAGGATATTGGCTTGAGCCTTTGAGGAGTGTTACAAATAAAAATCATGAAGTGCTGTAACATTCATATATATAAAAATTCGGAAAAGTCATCTTATATAAATACACTCTTTTTATAAGCTAAGGCTAGATTTCGGGCCGAAGCTGAATATCCTTAGATGTTCTTTGCGCATTTCTGTCTAAAATGTTCTTAAACATAATTGTTAGTATTGGGTATTATATGTACAGTTGTTGTTATTTTCAATTCGTAGACGTACATTAAAAATTATTTCCATAAGCTTGTGTGCGCAGTACCCAAAAGCCTTGGTATGTTCTTAGAATATTCTTTATTTTGTTCATTTGTCAGCCTCAAGTTCTTTTATAATAAATGAGAGTATAGCAAATTGCATCAACTGGCGCAGTGGTGAACTGAATGAGATACAAGAAGATTTGCCCCTCCTAAGAGGGTCTCAATGGGGTTAATCGTCAACCGTCAAACGGCCAAAAATTTAACCATCAACCGTCAAAGTGATCCCCCCCTCCCTCCCATTGAGACCAACTTATAAAATACTGCAAGAAACTTATTAAGATGACGTGAAAAATATCCTCCCCAACTTCAAACATTTTTTATGGGCTATGTGTTATAAAGAAAAGGAAAATATTGGTTTTACTTAAGGAAACCTGGCTTTGAGCGTTAATGTCAAACTTTAAAAAAAGTGACCTCGTTTGTTGAAAGTAGATGTTCGGCAAACAATATTTGAACGTATATTGAATTGTTTATAGTTCTTCAATGTTTCTTTGTAACTACTAAGTCAATTATAAGAAAGTATTTACATCTACGTGCGAGTTTGTGCTATATTAGTATAATAGTTCGTCCTATCCGAAAATTATAATTTTACATTACGCTGTGGTAGCTAAGGTTTTACTTAGTAAAACTATGTTAAGTATATTTAAATAACAATCAGATATTATAAACTATGAATACGAAGTGAGTTTTCTAGGGAGTCCGTTATAGCCAACGAGACGGGAATAGGCTTTTTGCAGCTATGGGTCACGTTATGACCACATCTACCTTAAATCAAGCAGCAATGTCAAAATGGTAACAAGAAATGGAAAGAGCAGTTTAACATTAGTAAAAAGGCAAATTTTCAGCTTTTGGCCTCAAGTATGTAAGAAACGGCGAGTAGCAAAAAATAGGATATTTACTTAGAATGAGCAAACCATTTTCACACACGATTACTTAGAAAATTTTTGATTTTATATTTGCTGTCTTTTTTGAATACTTAACAAAGAGACTTGACACCCTGCCATCTAACTAATGTTGACCTGCTCTGTCCGTTTCCTAATATTGTTTTGTCATAGATAATTAGTTCAAAGTAGATGTAATCACGCGACCTCTAACTGCAAAGAGCGTATTAAGCTACGAATTGACTATAAGATTCATATAAACACCAACGAGTAGTCTGATTGTTTTAATAGAAACAAAGAACAACGCTATATGCTACCTTCGAATAATAACATAAACGTGTTTTTGTAATAGATTTTTTTAGAATACTTGCATATCTATCGCTCCAATGGTCAGATCAGCCAATCAGAATGCAGCATTCCTGGTTTTCTACTCGTAATAAATACCTGAAGGCAGTGTTTGTTTGTTTACTCACTTAGTCTACATCTTAGTGCTTAACTTTTCATTTATCTATCCCCAAAGGACTTCATCCTCAAGGGTAATTTCTTTTGTTCGTTTATATTAACAAGCAAAATTGCATGCACGACCGCATGCATTTCGCGTTTAAGGCGATGTTTCATCTTCTCTCCGCAATTCTCACAGTGATTATACCTTTGAGCCTAGATATAACAGTTTTGGACATTTTTAAAGCAATATAAAGCCGGTACAACTTGTTTTAAATAGTGAGTTTGTCATAAACAAATTAGCTGTTAGACGCTTTTTTAATGCAAAGATACGAATGTTAGGGCCCCGGAAAGGTCTTCAAATATTCGGATGAGCTGCTCGCGCAAATATCTTTATGCGTGCTCTCATTGTTTTTCATAAATGTGCTCGAAATCTTGATTTATCACAAAATATAAATGCTGCGTCTTGAACGAAAAAGGGGTTCTCGCATGCTCGTTAAAGACACCAACAACAACAACAATTTTATTCGTACCCTCCATACAAACAAATACATTAAATTTCCTATGCAGTTGAAAGATTACATTGTATACACAGAACAACCAATTACAAAAGTATAATAGGACCATTCGGGGACCCTTATATTTTCCTTAATTAACTAAGTTACCTTTTAACAGGAAGGCAAGTAGTACATTGAAGCAACCATAAATTCGTCTCTATTGCTCAACTCGTTTAAACATGCGGCAAGCTTATAGTGTGCTGATAATAAATAAGTCGAAGAATTGTTCTGTGTATGAACGGATGGACAAGAGTCAAACTCCCTTCCCGACAAAAATTAAAGGGTCTATATTGGGACCTATTAGTTTTACTTGTACACGCTTTTTTTTTTTTTGTAAGAACAACTTTATAAAAACGAGGCATAGATTGGCCCAGATCGAAACTTTACCGAGCTTCGACATTTAACTTATAGTTAATCAGTCGTTTGCTTCAAGTTACTCACAGTATACACGTATATATACTTGCCCCGAAGTTAGTCCTTACCATTTGTTTTCCAATACGCGTATTGCAATACCTTAGGCTTAGTTTTTATTCGATTTAAACCACACTTAGAAATAAGAACAATTTAAGAACAATTTGAGGCTCAAATCGCCGAAAAATTAAGAGCTGCTGACTGAGAAAATCAAATACTCGTAGTCGGATTTCTTTACATTTTGCCTGGAGAACCCCTTTGGTAAACTCATTTTAGAAACCACATTTAGAAAAACCTAAACTAGCGCTTGCTGACCCACGGTTCCTGGTAATTTCAATGAAAAATCAGTCAATTTCGACTCTCGCGTACACGCAACTGCTTTACTGTATTGAACTGACATTTCTAACAAAATTAAACAATTACTTTTACAACAAGAATAATTAAAAGTTTTAAAATTCAAACTATCTGGTCATGATATTTTTTCTGTTTAGTTTTGCGTACTTGCAACAATAGTGCAACACTCTCAAAATAGCCAAAATTTACAGGTCAAAAAAGACAACTGCCTTGTCGGGCTTCGCCGCAAATTTTACACTGCAGGAAAGCTCTGTTATATTATTACAACGTGTTAAAAATCCAACTTGAGTAATTCATCAACCGCCCGAATCAAGTCGAGACTATTTTTGACATAATGCAATACTTCGAAAATAGTCAAACTTTACAGTTCAAAAAAAAGAAACTGCGGTGTCAAGCTTCGTCTTAAATTTTACACCACAAGAAAGTCCTATTGTAGTGTTATAACATGTTAAAAAATCAGCTGGGGTAACTCATAAACTGCCCGTTGCGAGTTTCGAAAGTCGAGACTAAATTTGGTTATTTTTACTTTAATTTATTTTCAGTTCGAAACCGAACCTATGTAACGCACTCCCAACGAACTTTAATATCGTCGCGTCGATGTCATTTGCAAACTGCAAATTCTAGGGGAATTTAGTGCTTAGCTTAGACTGAAAAGTTAACGAGTATAAGAGAAGATGATGTTCTCGAGTTTTATTGCTGGAGTATTTGATTTTCTCAGTCACCAGCTCTTAAGAACAAGGAGCCTCGGAGAAATTTACTGGTTTTATAAAAAAGGGTGTGGCAATATTGGCTTCACCTTAAAGTGAGAGAGAAACAAAAATTTGTTTTGCCTTAGGCAATTTGCATTAAATTGACATGGAACTTTCAAATATATAAACAGAAGTCGCTTTGTTGGTGCACAGAGTTGCGTTTCACAACCCATAAGGAAACACACGGATCAAAACCGATCTAACTCATTTTATAAACCGAAGCCAACAGACAAGGTCAGTAAAGTCAATATCCTGAATGTGTCGTAAACATACTCGCCTTCTATGGAATGCCTAGCATGACAAAAGTCCAAAACAAAAATATATAGGTTCTTTCACGAATATATGTTGAAATTTCGATATAAGTGTTGAAATCCCTGTATATATACGACGGTCTTACGACAAAAGTTTGTTGACAGCACATCAAGTTTTCGTGAACTACACGACAAAGGTTTGCTAATATCAGTCGCGGCAAAAGTTTGAGAAATTGAGGGAAAAATGTGACGACTGCGGCGGAAATAATGTCTACAAATGTTTGAAAGATTTTTCCGTCTAACCAGAAATAAGAAAGAGTTCATTGAAAATTTCAGTACAGCTTTTATCCGCAAGGCCAGTTAGCTTTGCCTTAGATTTTTCAATTATAAACACAGAACTGCGAAAACCCAATTCCTTTTATTTAACCGAATAGTTATGAAACTGAACATTTTTTGAACCAGCAGTTTTTAAACTGACACAAGCAATGCCAGTTTTTTTCGCTATAAAATTTTTACATTTAGGAAAACTATAATGAACAATAAAGTTATATCGCAAGACAAATAAAATTAATTACGAAGTGCGTAACTGTTCCTATAGTCTAAATGAGTCTAAAGTTGACCTGTCTAACAAACATAAACGAAACTCAATTGAATCGCTTTTTTTCCTACGATCCATGGTGTATTTATACGATTTGCAATTCATGATTTTGCAGAGTTTTTTAATAGATTTGCGATCCACTATTAGTCGTGGTGAATTTTATTATTATAAAGAAGAAAGGTATAAAGAATTGTTGATATTTACAGTTAGCCCGCTAGTTTTTCAAATATCCAAGAAGCTTGAGTTTTAACCCTGAGGGCCACCTGCATGGCAGCAAATAGGTTTTATAGTTTTTGGTTATTTAGCAGACAAACCAACAAAAATATTCACGAAATTTTACTTCTTACTGCCAAAACCGTGGTATCGCAATGATCCAAAACGTGTTCAAACTGACAACTTCCATAGTGTTTAAAATCTGAGTTACATTTATTTTGGTAGACACTACAGAATCGATACGGTTTTGCTGTAACGTAACACACTTAAAACATTCATCTGAAGGTTACTCGAGTTTCGCAAGTGTCAACGGGGTCTTTGACGACTTTCATGCTTTTACCGCGAAGATCCTATTAAAAGGTGCAAAATAAATAATTTGTTGGAATTAATGTGCTCAGTGGCCCAAAACATGTCGAGGTGTGAAAAACAACCAGAACTGAACTAACTTAAGTTGCTAAAACGACCTCTATAAAGAAAAGAAAAAGAAAAAAGCAGGCAAAATAGCTAGCCTACTTCTACTTCCGCCGTAGTTGTCACATTCTCAAACTTTTGCCGCGACTGATATTCGACCTTTGTCGTGTGGTTCACGAAAGTTTGACGTACTGTCAACAAACTCGAGAAGCCTTGTTTTAAAACTTTTGCCGCGATGTTCATAAAATCAGTTGCCGTAACACTTGCAGTTCACCGTATCGACGAGCTTATGTAATAATAGAAAGAATTTCATCAAAAAAACGGACAATAAACGCAGTCTCCATGTTATCATCAAACACACGTACTTTACTGTACGCGCGGGACTGATTTTATTTCGGGAAATGGATACCTAGAAAGTTATCGATAATTTCAACCTATATATATGAGAAATCATACAAACTATAAATATGGGATGTTTCAAGCTTCCGCCGACGTATAAATATATATGAGATGTTCCAAGCTTCCGTCTTAAGTATACAGGGATTTCAACAATCATATCGAGATTTCAACATATATTCGTGAAAGAACCTATAAATTTTTGTTTTAGACTTTTGTCATGCTTGGAATTTCATAGCCTTCTATATTGGTAAAAAGGTAAGACGTTTATTATACGTATCACAAGAATCTTTCTTTTGTAGAAATCAGTACGCTATATTTTCACATGTGAAAGATTAGCTGTATAACCAATAGGAACGACATATAGCTGAATATAACCAATTAGCATCAATCAATGCAAGAACTGGTGCCACCTCCGGTTTTTACTCAGTTTTCGACAAAATATGGCTGCCATTAAAATGAACAATAACAAATTAAAGATTTGCCGCTGTGAAGAGTTCTATAGAGAAATATGTATGTATATGAAAGTAAGAACACTATCTTTGCAAGAGCCAAAGGATGTTGTATCGCTGAAAGGTTTTTCGGAGGGGAATGAGAAACAAACAAACAGAGGTTGAAATATCGAAGCCGCAAAAGCACTAGACGAGTAGATCGCTAAATTTCTCATTCAAGTGAGAAAGAAGCTAGGATGGAGTAAACTGTTCACCTCATAGAAATTGCTTTTTTGGGATTTTACTTTAATAAATAGAAAAGTTTTGTATTTTCGTAACAGCACAGTTTGAAACGTCATTTGAATCAAATACGCATTTCGTGTTCGCTTTTGTTGATCAGAGCCAAGGTTGACTGGACAGTGTCCAATGCAAGTCTTTTTCTCGTGATACATATAATAAAAAGTTTCACAACATTAGAAGTGCTTTGTACGGGATTTATTCACTCTCTGTTCGTAAAAAATCCCTCACTCGCTCGTACTTCGCTCGTTCTAGATTTAGCAAACACACCACGTGAATGAATAATGTTCCTTTCTAGTTTTCCTTTTTCGAAATGTCTGGCTCATTTACGCCATTTTTTGTCGTAGTTGTACTTTATTAACAGAAAAGATCGAAGCTTCCTTCAAAACCTTAAGATAAGAAAAGAATGAGAAAACTTTCTGTTAGTTGTTCCCATTAGTCGTAAGAACTGTGAAGCCGGAATGAGCTTTTCACGTTGTAACTTTTAAGACGGTGGCGTGCAGGTGGCCATATGTTATGATGCATTCCAGAGTCCAGCTATCATATTCACTATTATTCTCTGTCGTTTTTCGTTGTGATTGTCGTACTCGTACTCGTTGCTACAGCTCCCTATTTATTCATTCCCAACGTTTTTTTGTAAATTAGTGTTACAGTAAGTTCTTTTAAAGTGCCCCTGAAGCGGAAAATTTTTGTACGACAGAAAACAACAAAACTTTGAACACCCCAAAGTGTTTTGAATGGTTTAAGAGTGGTTCTTTAGCTTTATATTGTTTTATTTAGTAGTTTTATGATAAACCCTTTTCCTAAGAAAGTGCAAATGCATTTGTAACGTTTAAAGTTCCAGTTACATAAACACAGTCGAAAAAGTCTCAATGTTCTTTCTTTTTACTTGTCTCCTCTTTGCCTGAACAAATATATCTTTAAGCGTTTTTTTGAGGTTTCGCTCTTTAACACCCCGTTGATGCTTTCTCTATTACTGCAAAGCATTCTGCCTCATTTGAGTCAAGGAGCTCTGAATTTCATGATCATAGCTTCCTCAACTACATTTTGTGAGTGATCAGCTCTCTTTATCTCATACTGGTTGTAGGACTCTTACTAAAATGGCCACAGAAACTGCACTGATTGAAAGTGTTGAACAAGATTCTTCCATACGACAGCACACAGAAAGACTAGAGAAAGAGCTTTGCCTCGCGACAGCAAGAGGCGATTTGGCAGCTGTCAGACAAATCCTGCAGCCACAAGTCGATGTCAACTGCCTGGACAGCAACAACAGGACACCTTTAGAGCTAATAGCTGAGAAAGATCAAGTCAACCAACAAACACCACACATCATCGAGCTATTGGTGGAGAACGGTGCTGATACAGAGATTGCAATCTTACAGGCTGTAAATCAAGAAAACTCTGAGCTCTTAAAGATCCTTCTGGAATGTAGAGATCGTCTTGAAACATGTCGAAAAAGAAGCACAGTTAGCAGTTCCCTAATGTTGGCCACAAAACTCGGCAACTATGAAATGGTGAAGTTGTTAATGCAGCACGGTGAGGTTGTAGAAGAGTGTGATCCAGGTTGTTCCGGATCCTGTCATATCGGGGCTCGTTCCGCTGCAACTTGCATACCGAGCTCTATTGATCATCTGCAAAGATACACGACTTTGTCGAGTCCGGTTTATATATCAGCGCAATACATAGTTAACTGCAGAAAAATGTGTTGCCTAGAAATTGATAAAGATCAAGAAAATATTAAAACAAAGCCAGTCTCCAAGGCTTTTTTGGAAAGTTTTAAAACTTTAGCGAGTCCAATGTCCCTAGAGTGCTCTTCAAAGCATCATCCTATCTACAAGGCGTTTGAATTGAGTAAGAAGCTTAAACAACTTGCGCAAACTGACTACGAACTTAAAGATACTTATATGACGCTGTGTGCTGACCTTGATAAATATGTTCTTGGTCTTCTCAATGAATGTTGCAACTTGGAAGAGGTGGAATCAGTGATGAAAACAGATCCAGATGAGCAGACAGGTGACAGAAGAGATATTCCAGAAGAGTCCAGAAACCTCTCTTTACTGCAGTTTGCTGTAACGAATGACCACAAGAAGGTAAATTCACGATTACGCAACAACAGATGGCAACCAGTACAATTACCCATACGTCCTAGTGTCAAAAATGGCCCATAAAAACGCATATTGCATACATGAGAATCTGTAAACCTCAACTTTCATTACACGCATAGTGTTGTTAGCACAACAAAGAGGACTATTACCAACTGTTACCTAACTCCATTAGCTTTTAAAGCGCTGTTAGGTTCGCAATGCATTGTGGTAAAATTCACAGCCGCCATCTTTTTAATTGAAATTCGTCATACGTATTGGTACTTTACTTTTTCGTTTTTGTTTTGTTTTCTTTATGAAAAACTTTACAAAAAACTTTAAACTTTTAAAAAGTTATTTCAAAAGTAGTTTTTTCAGCTAATAAACTAACACATTCCCAATGCTAGTTGTAGAATTTTATGGAGACTAGTTTAAGTGTTTTCTTGAGGAGTAAAGAAAGGTGAGATTAGGAAAGAGTAACCATTCTTTAAAAGTTCAACATCTCGGAAACGCAACGGAAATTTTTAAGCCTCAAAATGGAAAGGCATTAGATTCTAATCATGTCTACGCCATCTTCTTCATGGACGTCCTGTCCGGATCAGATTTTGATAACTAATTATTTAGCAGCTGACATTTTTAGGCGTTATCAATTCAGCTGTAACTTTACAAACGAATATGTAACTAGTTCATTAAGTAATTGATAATTCTTTTTTTATTGACAGTTCGTGGCACACCCTTGTTGTCAACTGATGTTGAATAACGAAGTATATAGCAAGATTTCATTCCTTAAAAGGAAAAATATGTGGTTTAAGCACTTTGTAATGTTACTGCTGGTACTTACGTTCCCAGTGTGGACGTTTTGCTATCTGTTCTTGCAAAACAGCAAAATCACTACGAAACTTCAGATACCGCTGGTAAGATACATGGCATTCATGGGCTCATTTCATGTGTTCCTAATACTGGTTACAGTGACTGCCTTCCAGCCCGATAGTGTCTTCCTAAAGTACAGCATCGTGGGTAGGTACTTCGTAGCTCAAGTAAAGCCGATTAACCTTTCACTAGATTGTAATACAATTTATACCGGTTTTATATGGTTACCGCCGCCTGGTTAGCCTAGTTGGTAAGGCGCCAGTCTTTCGTGCGGGAGGCCCGGGTTCGATTCCCGGTGCC
>JAOBAT010137131.1:0-10619 GCA_026413305.1 Hydrozoanthus tunicans | reverse complement strand
CAGCTAACGCTTCAAAATTCCGTTCATTTAGCTTTTATGTGTTTGAAAATGGTTTTGAATTAAGCCGAAATATTTTAGGGATTTGGATTCTTTCGGAATTGGTAACTAAAATATTTAGTACACTTCCAAAATCTTGTTATACTAACTTTTATACACAATAAGTTATAAGAAAGTGCAAAACGATACAAAACAACACGATAAATAAAAAAGTACATTTTTATGTTGACACGGTGTATATCTAAAGCACACGCTCGTAAGATCTTGTTGCAAAAAACAATTACTGTTTCGACAGTCAAGCTAAGCGTTTTAAATTGGTTTTGAAATTCCCTTAATAATAACGCTCAATTGGTTCCGCTCAACTGGTTAACTGGAGGTCGTTCGTGGGGGTACAATACTTCAGTAAAGGAAACAAAAGTTGGCAAAGTTTCTAGCTTTTCAACGAAACATTAAAAAGAATAAGAACTTGAGGCACAAATTTAATGTAAAAACTAATAAAGTTAAACCTTACTGGTACTTCGTGTTAACTTGTACATGCGGTCTCTTGTACAGGTAATGGAAAACAAATCCAAGATTAGGCAAAAGATTGAGACTTTTACAATTACCAATGATTTCAAGCGCATAAACGTCTTAAATCGCCCATAAAAACGCATAGTGAGAATCTGTAAGACTCGAATTTCACACACAGTGTTGTAGTACAAGGAATTTACGAGTTTTACCAACTGTTACCTTCCCTGAGTTTCTATTAGCGGTGCAAAGTTCGCAATGAATTGTTGTAAAATGTACAGCCGCCATCTTGCTCGGAATGGTCACGTGCTAACATTGCGTTATCTTCACAAACACCGAATCGGGTACTTGCACTCATACCTGATATTCACTTGTTCTCCTCAATTACTCACCATCTAAAGTTTCAAAAAGCTTCTTTTCACTCTCTTGACCTTCGCCTCTGCTGTTTTCCGCCGTCACATAAACTTCATAGCGAGTCCCAGCAGTAAGTCCGGTTATGCTGCTGAAACAGCTTGTGTTGGAACAGGACTTTGTGTCCACGCGTACGCGACTAACGTTCTTTGGGCTTTCTACCATTCTGTGGTAGACCTTAGGAAGTAAGTTGATTATAAGCACACTAGCAAATCATATTTAATAGCCCAATAAACTGGTAGTAAACGTGTAAAATGTATATGCAAATGTATCAATTAAGTAGAAGAGTATGCTGGAAGGGAAAAAAATAACTGTAACGGCGCTGCCGCCTAAAGTAATGTGACATTTCATTTTACTTAAAACAAAGTTTTTTAGATTTTTAGTTTAGTTGCATCCTTCGGCTCGTCGTGAGCTTTACTTCGTTTATTCGCTTACCTGAACAAAGAACTGTTGTGTAAGTTTTGCCCTTTATTTTACTATATTTCTTATTGCTCAATAGTTTCTTTAGTTGTGCTTATGTTTATTTGTTAACTAGCGATCCGAACGTTGTAAATGCTTGTTCCCCGCAAGTGCTAAATGTTCTTTGTATTTAAAGTTATTTTCGCACCTAGCTGTATTCGTTTTGTAAATAAGATATTCTTTTATGTTTACTTGCATTGAACGTTAGATTTATAGAGCATTGGTTGAGTTACAATAGTTGCTTGTTCGTTTAGTACATTTTAGCTAACTTAGTTTTTTTGTGTTATTTGGTCGCAGTTTACGTCAACTTGATAACAGTAAAATTAAAGTTCAAGTCTCGCCGTTTAGTATCGTCTCGTTTAAAATTCACATGCCCTGTTACAATAACCTATATGTCTTTCTATTCGTTGCAGTCCCCTTCCTCGCCAAACATGTGTAAATGTCTCAACTATTGGACTGATTTAAGCCAAAAGAAAAATATGAACGTTTTTTGCTCAAGTAGAGCAAGCAAAAGTGCTTACTTTATACCTGTAATATCGCGTTGAGCCCTCAGCACAGATTTTTTTTACTTTGTATACCGTAGAATTCCAAAAGTAACGGTTCCCCCCAAAAGTAACGGCCCCCAAAATAACGACTAACTTTTTGCCCCTCCTATTAAACCCCGAAAATAACGCCCCCTCTCCATTCCGAAAGTAACTTGTTTAATCATTTAAACAAGCAACCGGTACTGCCACAAATAAATATTTCATTGATTGTAATATTTTCTTTTTTAACGTCTTTAATACTCAAATTTTGATGAGTGTAGATAATAATAACGGTAAAACAAACATATTGCTACCCGAAAGTAGCGGCCTCCTTTGCCAACAAAATTCATAAACAAACGGGAGCTGCTACGTTCGGAATTCTATACTGTAGTCTGTTTTGTTTACTGTTTGTTCATCGGGTTACGTTACATTGTAGGAAAATGAATATAAATGGAATTGACTTTTAAATCTTATAACACGTGCCCTCTTTTCGAGCACTGCAAACGCATTTTACCTGTCTAAAAAATAACGGCTAACCGGAAGTAATGGCTGCCCCAAACATAGTTAATAAATAGGGAAACCATTGTTGTATGTCTTTGCTTGACTTTTTCTTTTGTTTTCTGGTCTTGACCGTGCACAAAACGTGTACAAGTAACAAAAGGTTTTGAAATACAAATCAACAAGTAGCCAGTCAAAACATTCTCACTAACACTTGAAACAAAGAATGTGCAGGGTCACGGTTCGTTCAACTTAAAACAAAGCATCTTTGTACATTCTTTGTATTTCCCGTTCGAGGTTTGCCGGCTTTCCTTACCAGTCCCTATATCAACTATGCCCAAAAGTAGCGCCCCTTTTTGCCGGCAAAACCCGTTCGGATTTTTACGGTACTACTTAAATAATGTAAAGAAGTGGCTTTTTCTAAATTAGAAATTTCCTGGAAGTGTCCTACTAAATGTATAATGCTATGCAACCTCTCGTACCAAGTATCCATCGATGCGTCCAGCAACCATTTTCCCCGCGGTCCAGGTAATGTTGGCACTTTTTCTATCAACAGATACCACTTTTAAGCCTTGTACTTTAGGTGGGAAGGCTTGTTCTAAATTACAAATAGAAAAAATGAAGTATCACAAAATATTGTTTAAATTGCTTTCTGGTTCAAATGTTTTGGAATGAAGGGTTTGTAATGGCAACCTTTGTCAAACTTTTTGTTTATAAGTTGACAATCTCTAAAAATTTCGGAGAAGTAAAACTGAAAAGTAAACCAGTTAAGAATATAGTGGGTATAGCAACATCCAAAAAGCTTTCTTGATATTTCAAAATGTAAACATATTAACATAAATAAATACTCCCAATACAAACGCAGTCATTTTCCCCCTGTTTTTCCTTAAATCGCCTTAAGTTGCCTCAAATCGCACTTTTGCACCCAATTTTGTCTTAAACCGCCTTAAGTTGCCTTAAATCGTCTTAAACCGCCTTAAGCTGCCTTAAGTCGCAATACGTCACCCTTAAGAACCCGGAGCAGGCCTTACAACAAATACCTCCAACTGTGACGTGTGTAAATGACACAGCCATGCTATTTTTAGTTTCAGCAACACATTGATACACTCCAGTATCATTCATGCCCACTTGTTTGATATTTAAAACTCCTGCACGCAGGGTAACTCTCTCGCTGAAGAAAAAAGAACAAAAATGATGGTATAGTTACTAGCAGTGGTTTGTAGAATTTTACCATTTGTAAAGTATACGTTTTTTATTCAACTTATAATAGACAAGTGACTTCGATGAGGAATTAAGCATGGGAAAGACTTTTTCACTTTTATATTCTGATTTCGATCATTGATGATGCAGATTTTGTTTTTGTTGTGTGTTTTTCTTAAGTTTGGTCCACAAAACAGCCGGAGACATTGATGACACCCTCTGAGGATACGAAGAGGTTAGATTAAACACGAGTTTCCAGTATAAAAGGGCTGAGCCCAGGGGTTTCACACGTTCAGTTGCCAATCATCCGCCGTCGAGTTAACATCTACAAAGGTCCGTGCTCTCTGTCAGCTGTGGCGTTTTATTTGCATATAGATTAGTTTTGCAATTTCAAAATATAGCAAACAATCTACAGTTGTGTATGGCTCATTCCTAAAGGTTTGAAGGTTGCAATTGTCAGCGTAATGTTTTGTTTTATCCTGATCAAGGAGTCTATTACGAGTATTTGCAATGCTTTTTGTCAACATATATTAAATTGCAATATTTCTAGTACATGGAATTGATCTGGTAGTTACGCCAGGCACTTCGATCTGAAACCCCACAGTTTCTTGATGTTCATCGCCACTCTACGAATACCAATCGCTGTAATTCTAAAATTTGTAATTCTATTTATAGTGAAAATATGTGATTTTGGGACGATGCCCTAAACTCTACGAATATACGAGAAAACCATCCTTGAGAAATACATATATAGAATAAACAGAAAGAAAACTATGTTGCCGCGGTAGGCTTTACCATTCGACCTCTGAATGAAAAACTGCCTGGGAAAACCGACGTTAAGATCAACACGCAATAAGATAGCTATGTTGCCAGCATGGTTGTCGCGGTAGTGTAGTGGTCATCACACCCGACTGGTGATCCGGGGGACGTGGGTTCGAATCCCATCTGCGGCAACATAGTTTTGTTTCTGTTTATTCTCTATAAAATTATGAGATGATGCTCTGTTACGCTTGATTTTGAAGTTATTTATTATAGTTTTTTGTTTCTAATTCATTCCATTTTTTTACTTTTACTAACTTTTACAACTTTAAAGATACTTGCAAAGCATCACGGTAAAAACCCAACCTTTCCTCTAGGCGATTGCCATTCATCCACCAGCTGACGTGAGGTGAAGGAGCACCGGAGGCTTGGCATGACAGCTCTAAATTTTGATGGTTAGCAGCAACCACTTTACTTCCGGGATATGACGTAATTTTTGGAGTTACTATATAAAAAATCATCAAGATTTAAAAAATTAAAATGAAAACTAAAAAAATCTAAAAAGTTAAAATGAAAACTAATAGAATGGAATGTAACAACATGAATGTGCACATTGACCAGTGATCTACCATTATATTCTGGTCTAGACAATAGGTTACGTCCATTGCTGAATATACCCAACTTGCACGTAACTACACATCTGTTCGTGTGTTTGCTGCCCTGTACCCAGGGCCCTGTTGTTCGAAGGTTACTAACTTAAATACTAACGTAACCCACGGTTGAATTTTCAACATACGTTCTTGTTTCCAGCTATATAGTGGCTGTTTCAACCTGTAATTTTGAAAATGTCCAGAAACTGTCAAAAGCAAGGCTTATACCACCCTAGTAATACCACGCCTCGAGTGTTGCAGAAGCGTATGGGAGCCACGTACTCGGAAGCACGTAAAGGACATTGAAGGAGTTCAACGTAGAGCTGCTAGATTAGTTAAAGGTTGTTTGCTCGAGTACCAGGGATTTTTACAAAACCATTCAACAAGCTTCATGGCCAGAAAACATTGTATATTGACACGAGTTCTTATTAATTTTTATAATAGTAGGTTGTGTGTGGGGGAAGGAGGGAGGGGGTTAAGGGAATCCTATAGGAATTTTTTGTTTACTATTTATCTTGTTTACAATTTTACGTGGCATATTACAGAGCAAGTTTGTATTAAAGTGTTGACTTGAACATTTAGCGAGGGGTTTTCCCAAATGATATACAGTGCTTCTTGCATATCCTTTTGGAAAAGCCCTCGCTGATATTCAAGTTAAACACTTAAACACCAAACTTGCACTGTAATGTGCAACGTACCATTGTATTCCACATAATTCTATTTTATTTAGTTGGCTTTACGTACACATTCGAACTTGTACCTGCATTTTTATAAATTGTCTATATTAATTGCTTAGCACTTGCACCACACATATATTCGTGTAATGGGCAACCTTTGCGGATTATAAAAACATGAAAATGAGAAGTTTTTTTCCTTGAAAACTCTAAACCATATTGTATAAGAACCGTCAATCTTTCCATGAGTTAAGGAAGAAATTCCTGCTTGAGTTTCGGCTTAAAGGTTTGCGTTGCGCATTCTTACTGCACAGAAATTTTTGGCGTAAAGCTAGCGCGGTGGTTTTTTCTTATGACTGGAGTTCGCCACAGAGGTAAATCGACATTTCTCATAAACAAGCATAGAGATCTATCGTTTTTTCCTTTTGTTTTGAGTTAAGTAATATCTTTTTACTCTTGTAAAATGAACTTAGAGCAATTCTCAGCGTTGAACAAGAAACAATCGTCGGAAACGCGACTTTTTCAAGCAAACATGAACATAATATTCATAAGGAATTGTTGCTTATAAAAAAAGGTACCGTTGCTCTAAAACAAGTGTGGGGACCCCCGATTTTTATTTCAAAATTTAAGTTTTAATAAAATAAATAAACAATTCTATTTCAACGGAATGTCCTTAACCAAGAGTTAAAGTTAACCATCCTTTGAACAAATCAGCCCTCGATGATAAGGACTTTAAACCATACGACCCAGGTGAGAGACCTCGAAGGGAGCATCCTTTCCTATTGTCTGTTCTCCAAGACTCCTTGAGTCGAAAAAAGTCAAAAGGCAAAATAAAAAAGGGCCATACCTTCCACAAAAAGTGTCGCTGTGCTTGTGATCCCAGCAGCGGAGACAGACGAATTTGCTTGGCATTCATATTGGCCCTCGTGTAGTGACTTTCTCACGTTATCAATCTTCAGCCTTCGGTTGAGTTGAATTTTGTACGAGTTTGTACCATCCACAATTGGTTTGCCGTCTTTCAGCCATGAAATTAGAGGAGTTGGTCTACAAAAAAACGGCGGCTAATTTATGACCTATGTAACTTTTTGATCGTATGTTGAACACACAGAGTTTTCACAACGCCGGTGTTCTGTCTATCCCTGCTGTAAATGCAGTTTTTGTGGTAAGAATTTTAAGCCGTGTTAAGATAATATTGTTCTTAATTCAAATTCCACAGGATCCTTAAATATTTAAAACAACACTGTAATTACATGTACTGATATAAAATAAAACAATAAGAATCGCACAAAACAAAATTTGTGAGAAACGGTAAAAATAGTTGATAATTCGAAAACTATTATTGCAGCAGAGTTCAAAATCACTGACTTGTTCATCTTGAAACTCTCCTGTATTAATCTTCATCTCGTTTGGGATAATGTTATACACAGCTTTACATTCAAATTTAGTTCGATTACAGTAATGATTTTCCAAGTAAATGTATATAGAGGGTGTAACACGGTGGGCGAACACTTTAATTTTATTTTCAAGTGGAAAAAAGAGAATTCTGGAGTTTGTTTTGCTCACCCGTGAAACCTCTTTTTTCCACGAGAAGGTAAATTTCATAAGTTCGAAACAACGTGTTAATTTCTTTTTATCATAAAAATATGAGTGTTTGTTTGCGCCGGAATGAGCGGGAAAAGCAACTCGGAAATGGCGTCAACGATATCTTCACTAGTAAGGAAAATGTAAATATGAAAAATTGGAAAATATGTCAGTCATATCCCGGATGCAGTTTCGTATGAAATCTAACGAGTAGTGTATTTTTCAGCAAAATGCTGATGTATTTATATAATTAATAATATCTTTTATTATATTGCTGACTAATTTCGCGCACTCTGATTGGTCAGCTTGAGGTCCGTCACTTAACGGTACGGACCCGGGTACGGACCTCCGGAACTGCTGTGTTTATTTTTTTTTTTAAATACGTAACTATTTGTTTTGTTTGTTTGGTTTTTAAAATACGGCCTGAATTACCGTGTTTTCTTTGTTTGTTCTGTTGTTTTGTTTGTTTTGGGGCATAAGAATGGAAAAAAACTCGGGTCCGTAACTTACGGTATGGACCTCGCACTCAGTTAATAAGAGGTACGTTTATAATATATAGGGGTTTTTTCACGCCGAAAAAGTCCTTAAATACTGAGTTATGTTTAAAGTTAGAAATAGTTGTCAACAACCGAAAATCAAACTCACTTCCCAATGGCAGCACAATACAGCACAAAAGTGCTTCCTTCAGTTGCGTTGTGCTGGCCAGCTAGGGGCTCGACGAAACTGGGCGGAGATGTACCCTCATAGTCTGTCAAGTACGAGGAAGCACGCGGTAAGCATAAAAAAACAAAAGTCATTTTAATAAGGCGGTCATAAGAAACTATTCAGTTATACCAAATTAGTTCGGAACCCGAAATGCTGCAGATTCATAAACAAGTCCATGCTCATTTCTTTATTTTGGGATCGCTCTATCAAGGTTTAGCTAATATAATCAACTGTTGAATCTTTACTTCATTTACAATAACAACAACAACAACAACAACGATAATTTATTGTACCCTCAATCATACTTAATACTTTTTTTTAATAGAAATTACAGTATTTAGGGTACCAACTTCTAAAAATAACTTTAAAGCTAAAAATGCGTTGAAAGTTGGATTACATAAAGATCTTTAAAATGTTATGGGTCGGAACTAATTTATATAGACCATTTTAGAGTACAATATATTTATATTTGTCGTTTTAAAACACTAAAAAATCGAAATTTGAAATTACACACTGAAATGAAAACAAAAAAGAAAGAGAGAGCACAATTGTTCATCAGCTAGTCTTGCTATCTTATGAATCAGCATAAATATGTGTATGACGCTACAAAAGCTAATACTTCCAAATAATTTCATTTTTGATCTTTTTCTTAAACTGATTAAGAGAAGAACATTTAATTTTGGTAATTACTTGAATTCCAAATTTTAGGTCCCTGAAATCTTATACTACTCCCTCAATAACATTTTCTTGTCGGTGGCATGAAGCGTCGGTCAACCCGGTTATGACAAGAAAAATCTTGCAGTCTAGTTTTAGTTAAGAGAAAATTAAATAAATAAAATATGTTTTGCAAATTTGAATCCGGAGCATTCCTATTGCAACGATATTTCATGATTTAGAAATAAAAACCAAGTGATAGTTATAGTGAACAAAACAATGATGAAGGTGATGATGATGATAATAACAATAATAATAATATAAATAATAATAATAATAATAATAATAATAATAATAATGATAATTATAATATGTAAGAATATTTCTCTTCAACGGGCAAAAGTTCTTCTGTTTAATCCAACACGTTTTACCTGCTAAGGCTCATTAGTGAAAATTATTAACTTATAAGGTAGTTCGTTTTTATTGTGTAAATTAATTATCTTTTTTTTCTTTAAGGGGGAACTAAACTCTGAAATCAACTTTTTTTAAATAAAATCCTTCAAGGTGTAAATTTTTTGTTGTTGTGTCGTGCTGATTTTCCAAAAAAATTTTAGTTTGTATGTGCATGTTTCGGGTCGTTTGGGGTCATTGATCATGAGCGCGGGCGCTTGTCAAGTTAACGTGTGGCGTAAATTGTGGGGAGTGAGCGGGCGCGTGAAAATTATTTGTTGTCATAAGCTCGCTTACACAGTCACGAGTGAAAACTACAACTTACGTTGTGTGCGATATCTCACTCCAATGATGAATTTTTTCAGTCCGAGCCAATTCCTACCCATATCTGACGTCGTATCCTTACTCTCTCAGCTTAACACCTATTTCTGAGCCGCCGGTTTTAAACTCGAATTTCTCGGAAAGTCAGCGCGATACAAGGAGTTTTTTTCAATATCAATATAAGTATTGATAATGATAATAATAATAATAATGATAATGACTTAAATAAAACAAAGATAAGTCAAAAATGCAAAAACAACAATTACAATATCGTATAACAGTCACGTCATAAAAGTTTGTCTGAGCGCATGCGTGGCTCAGTCAGTGAGAGCTGTGACTGCCAAGCGTGAGGCCCTGGGTTCGAACTCCGGCCTTGACGAGGGTTGAACGTTTGTGCGCAGCTCTGTCGCCACATCGTCTGTGGACAGGGGCCGCGTAAAGCCGTTGCTTCAGTCTTATCACAGAAGAACCAACACTGATGTAAGATATCGGTTCTAACATTGTCCAAGGGAGGTACAGTTGAACTCGGTGTTAATTCGAACTCGTTTGTTTTATTGAATCAATTAATTTTTACAAGGATATACGGACAATTACATCTGCAAATAGCAATCAATGCTAGTATGAGACAGATGAATTGTCAATTACTAATAAGAAAAATCTATTAGACTTAGAGTTTTGTAGACTTATCAACTACATAAATAAGGGGAAAAACAAAAAGAAGAAGAAATTTTTACGTTCTAATTGCATTACATGCTTTACAAAAAGTTTACACAAAGAATTAGGTATTTAATTGTTTTATAACCTTTTTTATTATAGTTACATATTTGGAAAGGAACAATTAGCTTTTCGGCCTCTGGTTAATTACCATTGTCATATAAATGCTGTAGCAAGTGAGCCTTAATTTTTCTTGTAAATTTTTGTAGATTTTTAAAAGATTTTTTTGAGATTAGTAATTGGAAAGAAATTCAATTTTCCAAAAAAACTGATCTTAGAACAACTCACTTAAAACAAACTCGGTCAATTCGAACACTTTTTCGTTTCCCATCGAAACTGGACCTGAAGGGGTTCAACTGTATAAACCTTAAGGAATGAAGCGAGTTGCGCGATTGCGATTTTGACTGACAGTAACGTAAAGGAAGTTTGTCTAACATTGCCCTTTGCTTTTAGGTTGGGAGAGGTATTGGGAACGATTTAGTCTGTTACCAACCCCCCCCCCCTCCCCCTTCCCC
>JAOBAT010137120.1:0-11874 GCA_026413305.1 Hydrozoanthus tunicans | reverse complement strand
CAGAAGTAGAAGGAATACAGAAGACAACAGAAAGACAGAGATTGTGGTACAGAGGAAGATGAGAATAGTATTAACTCTTTAAGTTGTTAATCTCTGTATAGAAGTGAGGAAACAAATCAGAGCGAAAACTCACCTGCTCTGCTGCTTTGATCTTGTGTGTAACGTACACTGTTGAATCTTTTCTTTCACCAATCTACAAAAAATTGCATTTAAAAATTTAAACATATCTTGCTGATGGGCCTCTACATCTTCAGCAAGCTTTATTCTGCCAATCTCAATAGTAACACAGGCCTATACCAAGAAAATGGTTTAGCCACCTTTAAAAATATGAATGCAATATCGCTAGACTGAATCACAAGGGGTTTCCCAAGAATAGTTTTTGGCGACATGGGACTGAAAATTTGCCAACTTCATGGATCTGACACATGCTGGAAATGCCTCAAATTTGTCCATCATTGTAAAAAAAAAAATTTTGCTTTCATCTCCATTTGGTCAAAAAATAAATACTTTCAGAAAAATATTGGGGCAGCTAAAGCCTTATCAATCAGCCTCTAAATCTAGGCTTAAAGCAAAAACTGGCTAGTTACCCTCTATCGCCTTAATCAGATACTGATAAACAAATTAAGCTTATTTCTAAAACAGAAACTGACCTGCAAAATAGCAAGTCCCGGTTTAAACCCTGCATTTTCTGCTCTGATGGCTGTAACCTCCTCCTTCAGCTTCTCACGAATATCACTGGAAAATGATGATGTTAACTTTAATAGGAGAGTTTTAGTCATTGTTACTAATGAGCCGACTGTTATTCGATTGGTAGTTTGAAACAAAGACTCCATTGTTTGAAGTCCCAAAGGTGTAAAGATTTGAAAAGGTTTGTTTGTAAACATTGTGTCACCTGAAATCTGCCTGTACAATTAATAATAACAGTTTGTCCAGGTCTAAACCCTACATTTTCATTCTGATAGCTACAATTTCCTTGGCTTTCAACTTCTCATTAATATCACTGGAACAGGATAGGATATAATACCTAATATCATCAATAACTACAGTATGGTAAGTATTTCAAGTTATAAATATATGTGACCGTCCATGGCATTTCGTACATTAACGGCTTTGATCTTAACGGGTTGAAACTATCGGGTAGTGAACGGTTTTTCCAATGGCTTGAACGCTTTTCTTAATGCTCTTAACGGGTGAGCCGAAATTTCAAACGGTTTGTTTTAACACTCTAAGGGTTCGCCTTAATGTTTAACGGTTTATCCTAACACTCTAATGCTTGTCGAATGGTCTTAGCTGTTTAACGGCCCTTAACAGGTAAGTGTTAATATATGAAATCCCATGGATGGTCCCATATGTTTGTTGGAGCAAAATGTGGGAGCTTTAGACTAAAAATATGTTTCGAGTTTGATCGATCCCTTTGAGAAGACAAACACTTTGCAATGACTTCTGTTTACTGCTAATCTTTGTATAGCTGATTTCTATCACCTGTCAAAAGATTAAAGAGCATTTTGTAAAATGGCATAACTTTCTATAATAAGCTAACAGCATTATATCGCTAAAAACATAAGCCTTATACCCAAGTTTCTGCATATCATGTTATTTGATTTTGTCTATCAAACATGAGAGCAAGATCACTCTGTTTGGATAAGTTTGCATTATCCTCCAAGAAAAATTTCTCTACTTAATTATGCCTACAAAACTACTGATCTTCAGACCAATTAGGGTTGGGGCAAGGGGTATGTCTGAAATGAAAATGTGAAGTTTGGGGGCCATCACTGTATGCAACATTAAATATGGGTGAGACAGAAATTCTACCTCCTTTCATAACTGTTTTTAATTGAGTTTATCTAAAATGTGATATCTAACATCTCAAGTTGTCCCATAAGTGAGAGAGAGACAGGAGGTCACCAGATCTGCACAGGCACATCCAATCCAATATCCAATCACAACAAAAGACACGACAATGCTTACTAGTTACTTACAAACAAAACTTTAACTTAAACAAATAAATTCCCTGCTGTAATCCTGCAAGTTCCAGTAGTTGCTCAACTGTGTCTATCATATCTTTAGTAAACATTTTTCCTATAATACGCATAGCTTAGAAAGTTTTCGTTCACAATTAGGTCACTAGGTCACAATACTCAGATAAAATTCCACAAAGAAAACCCCGAGTTGTGCAAGAAACAGCTTAGATCATGTTACACGTGGTCGACCGCCATTTTTTCGAAAAAGGTTCCCCGTGGTTGCTCACTTTGTGGGGTACCTGCTCTGATACTTACAAACAATCGCGAGTTAAACTCAACTTTTGATAATTCTCTGTTAAAAAACAGTTACTACTTTTCGTATTAAGAGAAACAATAGATTCGTATTTTTCCATAATAACTTGCGCGCCCGGATTAATTGCAGAAATCACCGTGCCAACTGACACGGTTAGCCTACCAGATGCATACAAGTCTATGGTTTGAATCTTCTTCAGCGAGTCTCCACTTTCTAAATACTATGCATCACTTACTTGCCTACTTCTTTACCAAGAAGCAGTTTCGCTTCTGCCATAGTTCAAGTTAGGATGTTCCAACTCGTAACACACTTGTTTTACATGCAAATAGGAAGTGAGTGGAGAGAGGGCTGGAACCGAGGACTATTCTGGACTCGTACTCAGCTCTCTACGATCACTACCAAATTCAACAAATGCCATTTTAGTATTGTAAGAGTTTGCTCTGTCAAGGAGTTTTTGAAAACACTTGAGAACTACTGCCCGAAATGAAGACCGATTTTTAATTTTTTGTTAAGATGATCCTTAAGTAATTTTTTCACTAACTCGCCGAACAGCCATTTTTCTTGGAACCTTTTTACTCGGTATAGTCCCACTGTGCGTTTTAGTCCCGTCTTAGATTTCAGTTGACAACATTTATGTTGTGACTCTCACATGACTAGGCATGAAAAAAAATTAGTGAGATTTTTTCCTCTTTCTCGTCACTTAGATTATCGCGTCTCATCTATAATGTTGCTTTGCAAGGATGGAGCTTAATGCCTGGAACTATATGCAACTACAAGGGGCTGGACACTCAAAGTAAATTCTAAAGCGATTTATGACATCGAGTATATTATCAGCCATCAGGTAACAGTCAACAAGGCCGTCATTTTGATAGTTACGTACGCTATACATAGCTCAATGTGACAACAACTTTTACTGTTTTCTTTGTTATAAGTATTAGTGCTCATGCAGTTGATTTCGTGTTTTATAGGATTTATAGAATATGAAAGTCTAATGTTCAAAGCAAAACGAGACGACTAGTCCGCGTCGGCTGCAAGATACCAGCTCGGATAACGAGCCTGGGCATCCACTTTAAGAGCTTAATCCTTCACTTGTCCAACTCCGCCATTAAAAACGTTCTAAAACTATGATCAGCATTGCAAACCTTTCTTTAAGTAAACTTTAGTTTTTTTTCAGTACTGTATGGAGCATTAAGAATTCATCAATACAAATTTTAAAAAAAGCTAACCCGTAATGTCTTTACACTTTGCAGATCGATCTCTCTTAGCTGTAGCGTAACTTAATACAGTTTAGCATGCATTTGTCAGTTAACTGATATATAAGCCAGTTAAACTTGCAAACCAGGTTCAACCATTCCTCTCATTGGCTCTTGAAACTGTATACGTAGTCAATTCCAGGTTATATATATTAGAATACAGTATAAAATAATTTGCCTAGTTACCATGAAAAAAATATATAAACAAGATCTCAGTGTACCAGTAATTTTATGACCTGAGTGTGAAATTTATTAGTTTTAGCAAGAGACAAGCAAGATCATGAAACATAATGAAATTTAATTTGTTTTCTTTATATGCAGCAACTTGAGCAGTAAAGATTCAGCAATGATCATGAGGGGTAGTTGCAACTAATAGAATGTTATACCACTCATGGTAATCTGATTAACACTGGCATCATGGTAAATACCCGGAAGCAATCAAAAACATGTGTTGTTTTTGATGCTGACCAGCAGGGGTCAGTGAGTGAAAGATCCCCTCTTCTGAGTTCAAACTCTCTTCAGTCAAGCACAGAATCAACCAACGCAACATCAACACCAACTTCACGAACATCTACTCCTCCAGTTCAGCATCTGCCTGGAAAAGGAACAAAGCTCTATGTTACACTCTGCATTCTCTTCACAGAGTTGTGTGAAAGGTTAACATTTTATGGTCTTACAGCCAACCTAGTGCTGTTTTGTAGGGATGTATTGAAATTCAAAGTTCCTTTACCGACAACAGTGAACCTCCTGTTTCAAGGTAGATGTAATTTATGGTTATGATTTAATTAATTAAAGGGGAAGTAAACTCTAAAATCAACATTTTTAAAATGAAATCCTTCAAGGTGTTGAGAACATATTTAAAAGTTTTTTTTTGTGTTGCACTGATTTTCCAAGAAATTCTAGTTTGTATGTTGTGTGTGCGTGTTTTGGGTCAATTGGGGTCATTGAGTGTGGGCGCTTGTCGACTTTTCAGTGGTAAATGAAGATAACATGTGACGTAGGTTACGGGGAGCAAGTGAGTGCTTGAATTGTTTTGTTGTCATGAGCTCGCTTACACAGTCAAGAGTGAAAGTTACAATTTACATTGTGTGGGATGTCTCACTCCAGTGATGAATTGTTGCAGTCCGAGCCAATTATTCTTACCCATATCTGATGTCATAGCCTCACACTCTCTCTCTGCTTAACCCCTATTTCTGAGCCCCCAGAACAATGCGGCAAGTAACATGTTTTATACTAGAATTTCTCGGAAAGTCAGCGCGATTTGAGGAATTTTTTTAATATCATTTTCGCACTTAGTTAAAAATTCTGTTATACAAAAGTTGATTTTTAGGGTTCAGTTCCCCTTTAAGTTTGGTATTTTTGGTATTTCAGGTATAAGTGTGAAAATAGGTTTTAGAATACTATTTTAGTATTAACTTGGTAACTGCATAACGTACATAGTCATACCAGAAGTAGTTAGTATTTGAAGAGCAGTAGTAACAGTTGTAGAATTTTATAATATCTATAACAAGATGTTTATATAGCGCTGCTAGCTTCTACTAAAAATCCACCAGCGCTTTACAACTATATGATTGTATATATTTGTTCTACAACATTTTATTCTTTAATACTCTAGTGCATACAATAAACAATAGGTAGATAAAAAGTATAATTAACAAGAGTGGGCCAGACCAAGCATATGAAATTGCTAAGATAATTATTACATAGCTTAAGTTTGATGTCACTAAAATTTATCTCTATGTGCTCACATTAGAGAAAACCAGTAAAGAACTCCACAATCCTGTATGGGAAGGTATCGAAACAATTTTTGGCCAACTATCAGCATACGGGATTTGGTTATTGGGAATGGCTCTAGAAATTTGACTTGTTGTGTAATAAAGAAAGTGACTGATATTAATATTTTAGTATTTAACTGTATTTATTTAATGATTGATTAAAGGCAATTATTTTTCAAACATTTATCTTTTTTTTCAACAGGCACTTGCTACTTTACTCCTATGTTTTTTGGATGGATAGCAGATTCATTCTGTGGGCGATATAACACCATACTTGCTTGTTCAATGATCTACTCTGTGGGAACATTCCTGATTATTATTGTTGCAGCAGATGACAATGTGCGAAAGAATAACATTTTCATCAATTATTTTGGCTGTAACCATAAGCAATTCTGCATTGAAAAACCACTCAAAATAACATTCTTTACATTTGGACTGCTTTTGGTAGCACTTGGTACTGGGGGGATAAAAGCAAATGTGTCTCCTTTTGGTGCCGACCAGGTGCAAAAAGATGGTCCAAGAGCGGTTCAACGATTCTTCAACTGGTTCTACTGGTTCATCAATATCGGTTCCCTTGTAGCTTTCACAGCAGTTGTAGGGGTGCAGCAGAACTATACATTTTTTTATGGCTATGTTATTATAGCATTGTCAATGTGCTTGACTGTTATTATATTTCTCCTGGGTCGAAACCAGTACCTTGTAAAGCCACCTGGGGGAAGTGTTTTGGCAGACACATTGAAAGTTGTTGGTCAAGCTTTAAGACGAAAAAGAAACCGTGTCAGTGAAAACAGTCCTGGAAGTTGGCTGGACAGTGCTAAAGTCAGGTTTGGGGGAAGTTTTTCAGAGACACAGGTGGAAGATGTGAGGTCGTTTCTGAGATTGTTTCCAATCTTTCTGATGTTTGTCATGTACTGGACTGTCTACTCACAGGTAAGACATTGCAAAAGGGCTGGTGAATACTTGAATAAAACATGTAATAGGCCTTATGCATGTTTACATCAAACACCACCAAGCCTCGCTTTAGAATCATGAAAGTGTGAATATTTCATAAATCTGCAAATTCCGAAGCACCCACAAATGAAAAGAATTCCTTCATGAACATGGTTTGCACATGCAAAATGCTTACACCTAGATCTTGAATACAAGGCTTGGGTCGAAATTGATTAATAGTTTGAAGTAAACATGCATAAGGCTTATTACTTAATATTCACAAATTATGGAAGAATATAGAAATTAGGTGGTCTTTTCTTTTTGTTTGAGTTCACTGATAAGTTAAATCTGTTAAAGAAATTTTACCATCAATATTCTTATTACTATCACTGATTTATTTTTATATCTGCTATTGATTATAATTGCTGATAGTATAGGTATAAATGCTTTAAGTTTTACACAAGTCATGCATAATGGGTAGTTGAATGGCCAAGCAGTTAACTCTTGTGCCTCTCACCAATGTGGACCCAAGATTGAGTCCTTGGTTCCACAAGTGGGCTGAGATTTGTCAATCTCAATCTTACTCCGAGAATTTTTCTCTGGGTACTCCAGTTTTCCTCCCTAAACAAAATTAACACCCATCTAATTTTCTCTGGCTGTGGAGCTGTGCTTTGAGTTTATACATTGACCATTTAGCGGCAGCAGTTGGTTATGTGCCTGTCTCCCTTGTTAGTGTGTACCTAATAGACGTTTACCATAACATGTTTCGGTCCAGACTCATTGAGCTGCATCTCTCACAATTCAGTAGTTTAATTCAGTAGTTTCAATTACACTGCAAGTAAGGGCAGTTAGCTGGCTAGATATTTATTTTCATGGATCACAGTGCCTGCTTTGTACAGTTGGTAGGGCCCTAGTCTACAGTGCAGAAGGCCTGTGGCCAATTTATGTTGGCAGACCTTCACCCATAACCTTTTTTTGTTTATTTTTTTTATCAAAAAGTACATTATTTAAAAAGAACATCCTTGACACATTTTTTGATTTAAAAATTATGTGAACTTTTTTTACAGTTTTTAGAAATAAAATTGTAACAACTTGTCCTAAATGACAACAATAACAACAACAACAAGAATGCGGTCTTTAGTTTTAATGGAAACCTTTATAAGCAGGTTGTTGGTTGTTATATATATAAGGCAACCCCTTATCCCCAGTTCTCGCAAACATTTTTTTTTGTCCAAACTGAAAATGGGGGTAGCACAACCTTACAATCTGCCGTTCTATGACAGATATGACTGGTCCATTTTCAAAGAAGAAACTGGTCATTCCCGACAATCTTTTCAAACAATTAAACAATTGTCACCCAAATATTAAATTCATGGTAGAAGACAGTTTGGTACACTTCCTTGCCACCCACAAATGAAGCTAGGTAATTGGTTGGGACCATATATCCCCATCCCAGTTGATGACCATGCATTTTTCTTAGTGAGCTTCCTAGCCCCCATCCCCCCACCTGCTTTAAATTTCTATTCACCCTACAATTTTGGATTTGTATGGAATGGAACAGTGAAGTTTAGTTCCAGCTATAGTTGAATTAATTGTGCAATATAATTTGAACAAAAATATTTTTTTGATTTCCAGATGCAAACGTCATACCTTATCCAGGGAACCTACATGAAGCTAGAGATTGGTAGCTTTAAGATTCCAGCTGCCTCCCTTTCACTGTTTGACATTGTAATTGTGCTTTCTCTCATTCCAATTATGGATAAGCTGGTGTATCCGCTGATTCGGTACTGTGGAGTGCAGTTTACACCCCTCAAGAGAGTTGCTGTTGGGATGTTATTCTCGTCGGCTTCTGTGTTAGTAGCAGGCTTCATTGAGATAGCCAGGAGGCAAGATTCAAATAAAAAAATCCAACCTTCATTTGGGAAGACAACTAACGCATCGCAAAACATAAACATTTTCTACCAAGCACCACAATTCCTTCTCATTGGAACAAGTGAGGTTTTTACAGTTATCACTGGTATGTATAAGTCAAAAAAATCCTTAAGTAGCCGACAGAAGTTGCAAAACAGTCTCATCCTTCACTTGGAGACCGAACACCCAAGCACGTTCATCAAATGGAAGACGGAAGAGGAAATGGATACATGAACAAGATCAATTGTCCACATTCCTTTTTGCTCCCATCTGTGCACCCTTTTCCTCTTCCCAGTCCATTTGATGAACACACTTAGATTTTCTATCTCTCGACGATGGAAGAGGCTGTTTTGCAGTCAATACAATACGATACATTTTATTTTCATTTCCTTTGTTTACTTATTGTTTACATTAGATTCTATACCTTAACTATAATGAGGGTTATATATATTTTTAACATATTTCAAAGGATATAGATTGTAATATTTGGGAAATACCTAGAACCGAAGTTAACTGTAAGGTTCTCAAGTTAGGTACACTAGTCTTGTTATGTTCTTTTTTGTTTTGTAGCTTTTTACTCACACAAATGCTGAAAGCTAGACAGAATCGCAGCAAAAATGAATTGATAGAAAAAATAAAATGAAATAATGATTTTTCAATTTTGTGTCTATTAGAAAAAATGCACCAAATCCATTATAGTGAAAAATTGTATTACTTCAATGGATAGACCTTGACAAATGAGGAATAGCAGTGGAAATAGTTTATTATTTTAATGCAATCTAACACCATCACATTATCAGAAATTGATTTGAAAATTTTCATTTCTTGATTATATTTCATAAAGGGATGGAATTTGCCTACTCACAAGCTCCAAGGTGCCTGCAAGGTCTTGTAATGGGAATGTTCATGGTGACCTCAGGATTGGGGAATTACTTTGCAATGGCTTTGGTGAACATTGTACGGAAAGTCAGCCCTACAGCGTACCCAGAAGACCTTAATAAGGGCCACCTAGAACACTACTTTTTCTTGCTATCAGGGTTAATGTTGCTGAATTTCTTCATTTATCTCATAATTGCTTCAAATTATAAGTATGTGCATCATCCTAGGGACAGGTATTCAGGTAGAAACCCTCCAGATAAAAAAACAATGGCTACTGATGATGAATACATTGATAGTGGATAACCTTAAAGTTGACCCTTTGGCTAGGTTTCACAAATGCAGAAGCTTCCCTCGGCTATTTTTCAATTTTGCATGCTAAAGGCATGTTCACACCAGAGACACAATCACTAACCCAAGTAAATTTGGAACTTGGAAAAGGTGTGTGCAAGAAAAAGGAGATTTTCCTTTTCTTGCATCTGTCTGCAGTTGCAGCTCTAGTGTGAACACGCCTTTACATTCATGTTGTTAATCCAAACCAGACATTGGGCATATTATTTTAAATACAAGATGGTGGCTTTAAGGGGAACTGAACTGTAAATTCGACTTTTGCCAAACGAAATCTTTAGAAATTGATTGAATTGAAATTGATACAAAAATTTATGCAAGCCAGATGAGTTTGAAATAGAAATGTGCCAATAAGCTTACATTTTGGACAAGGATTCAACAAGTACTGTAAAGCAAAAGAAAAGGAATTATTATTTGCAAAGTTTGTCAGAGTCAAAGGGTCAGCAGCAAATGGCAACATACAATACTTAACTGTTTCATATTTAACAAAAAATAATTGTTACATAATTTTATTGGGTGCAAACAAAAAACTCAGAAATGCAAGTAGTAGAAATTGTTTTTTGTACAAATTTTAGGGAGTGTTTTAATTAGCATGCATAATTTTTTCATTTTTTCAGAAATTTTTAACACAAAATTGTTAAGAGCACCAGTCAGATTGCGAATTGATCTACTTCTAAATATTTACTGCAGTTAGGTTGTTAAAAGTATATGTAGTTGACAATAAATTGGAGTGAAATAATTTTTTGTCAAGTGTTGTTGGTTTGGCTTCAGCTAAATGCCTTCCCTAATACACTTGCACTTGCTGTGTCAGAGTCCCAGGGAGCAGGGGGGGGAGGAGATACCTCAGGGTAGTTTTAAGGGATAGGGGTGCCCATCTAGAAGTGTGAAAAAACACTCTAAAAAATGCAAAGGTGTGAACATTTCCAACCCTAAAAAATACCTTATAAAATCGATTTTGAAAAAGGACAACCAAAAACATATATTCAAGTTATCATTCAAGTAAGTGCATGTCTTTTGTTGAATTAGGGATCTTCAGACAAACTATTGAAAGCCACAGCAATATTGTTGACATACTTGCGAAAGCATTTGCAGCACATGTATAAGGCATACTTGCGAATAAGTCCAATAGTTGTTTCAAACCCGACAGCCTCTGGAGCTGCATTTTTGGTTTAAAACATGAAATTCCTTCTGGCCTAACTGGCCCCCTTAACCCCCTTCTGTAGATCATGTGGTGGCATCTTTATTTACCACTCTTCATTTTTTTGCATTTTGATATTCACTGGCATATAATCGATTACATATGCTTGCTTAATAATTTAATGAAATATTAAGGTTTCTATATCTTCTTAATTAGAACGATATGCAATTGATTGACCAAAGAATTTTATTCTGTATCTTAGATTTTTTAGTTTATAATGTGACCACATATTCTGGAACAGCTTTAAGACTACACGTCGATAGCGGTCGAATGAATGTCAACTCTATCTTATCGACAATTACACCAGATTCAACATTAACATTGCAATTAGTTCTCCTCTGCTGGCTTGGAGAGTGCTGGACTAAATGGCCGCCCTGTTGCTGGTTGGAGATTCTCCCAGAATTCTCGATTTGCCCTGTAAACAGAGAAGTACACACTGACCATTTTGCTGTAAAGAGTAACAACTCATAACAGGCTTTTGCCAAACTGCTGCTATAGTTAACACAGACCATGTACTGACAATCTTGCAGACGTCCCTAAGTTGTTAATTGTGTCAGTTCCCTCCCCATGAATGTTACTGTTAAACAGACGCCATCCTCTCAAGATAAGACTTCTCATTACATTTAAAAACTGGCCAATCACAGCGCAGCTAGGCACACAATGTTACAAGTGCTGGTACTATACTACTTGTTGTTGCTCGCATTATTGTGTCGTATGATCAGGCACTGTTATGATAGCTGAGCACTTTCTGAACTTGGCTATTACTTTTGTTTATATCATAGCTTTTTGTTGCCATTTGTTATTCTCTCGCTTGTAGGAATATGCTTACAACAAAGATTACATGGTGTCATATATAGCTATGGTTACTTGATTTCATAGCTAGGGTTACGTGACGCCAGAGCTATGGTTCTGTGACATCATAACTTGGGTTATTTGACGTCATAGCTATGGTAACGTGGCGTCATAGCTATGATTACATAACGTCATGGCTATGGTTACGTGACGCGATAGTTATGACTACGTGGCGTCATAGCTATGATTATGTGACGTCATAGCTATGGTTACGTTTGGCATTAGGCTTGTGCCCACTGTTGCTTCGAAGAAGATGGCATTTGTTATTTTGCTGGTGTTTAACTAATGCCTTTAATTAATTAATTAATTAGCGTAACCATTAGAGGTTTAGTAGAGCAGTAACAGTTCCTAGTAAGTTTGCAGGTTTGACTCCATTTCTAACAACAACAACAACAACTTTATTACCAACTGTTTCAATTATTTTACATAAAAAAGAGCAAAATTATATATAATGGTA
>JAOBAT010137098.1:0-11877 GCA_026413305.1 Hydrozoanthus tunicans | reverse complement strand
CACTATTTCAATATTCTGGAAACACGCTATTGTCAGTCTTTTCATAGAGGCTGCTGCAACAGTTGGTGTTCATATAGAATTACGAGCACCTGTACTTAATGGCGGGCTCTACCCGAACCGCTACCACCGTAGATATAGGACCTCTAATGGGTAATTTCGATTTGAATATCTTGGGTAGTTACTTGAAACTTGTAAAGAGTTGAACGAGCAGGAGAACTAAAACTGAAGCTATGAAAGAACTTCTTAATAGTCTTGTTTTCTCCTTCTGTCAAGACATTTGACTCAGTCTTTCACACAGATATAATAAATATTTTCCCCGACAGATCTCCCAGTCAGTTATTAATATTTGGTCCTATACATATATAGCGCATGCGTCTTAATGATCACGCATGCGTAATGAGGCTATTCGTTTTTAAAGCCAGCGTTTTGGCCGGTTTAGCTTTAATCAGTTACCATCTTCCTGAGAGGCAAAGCGCTTTTTTGTTTAGTAAAGACAAAGACTTTTAATTCCAGAAGACGATAAAAGGCCAATACTTTGAGGTAGAGATTGTTTATCAGCAGAACAAAGATCAGTTGTTTTCTCTCTAGTTACGAAAGATCGTTAGAACTGAATTATAGTCGAGGCCTCAGTTGTGAGAGACAAAGCAACAAATCCACCCGTTAAAAACAAAGAGTTGAAAGGTGTGGCGGGGGCAAAAACCCCAACATTTTACAAGCAAACGTTCACCAGACTTTGCTTTAAATACAAAATAAATCTATGAGGAATGGTAGGCGAAGACTCGAGGGAAGTTTTTTTTTATTAACTTGCATTCACAACTATTGCAGATGTAATTGCTTTGTATCTTGAGATTCGATTCAGATGTGAGGATGTTAGTGCTCGTTTTTATGGCTGGCTTACTCACCTGGCAAGGTCCCGAAAATTGGGATCCTCTGCGGTTGCTCTTGGATGTTTAACTGTTAAAGTGCAGGGCCCACTCAATAGTTCAAAGGCAGATAAACGCTAACTCCTAGAATCAAATCTTTAACCCAACCTTTTTTTAAATGATTTGAGCTGTAATTGAGGAATCGAGGAGCTTTTTCTTCGGAAAACCTAAGTAGTGTTTCTAAAACTCGGTTACCCTTTCCTTAGGGATAAAAAATTACTGCTTGAATTTTGGTTTAGCCGAGTGTTTGCTTATAAATCTCAAGGTAAACTTAAAATATTGCTATAGAGCTTTGAAAAAGGCGTGTGCGATGACATAAAAGAACAAAGTCAAGCTCTGTTTCGAAAATCCCGTGGCGAAAAAACGCGGAACATAAAATTGACTTATTTTTTGCTGATATACCCACGCTGTTTACCTGAAAAATTATAATCTTGCAACATTAACATTTAACATTTTACACGGATTGACCAGTCCCGTTATGGCTTCATACTGGAAAGAAGCTCAGAATACAGGGCCGGGAAAACTTTGCAGTTGGTTTAAGGGTGTAGTGTTTTCCGTGCGAAGTTACACACGCTGAACTCAAATGGGAAAGAAGCTAAAAGCATTTAAAGCCTAGATATGATCTAAATGTTCAAATTATTTTGCATTCTTATCGGTCATTCAGCTTATAGCTTGCATGTATAAAACAATCCCGGAACTTGACGTAATGACGAGCGTGGCGCAAAAAATATCTGATCTAACGCAACTCAAATTGTATAACTTTTCTTTGCACAATGTGTTAAGACAGAAAATGCCGCGCAAATGTTTAGGGAAGCAGACATTTTCAAACAGGTTATTTTATATTTTTAAAAGTTAGCCCAATCAAGTAAGGGCACGCACGTCCGAGAAAACCAGTAAAGTTAAGACTGTAAATAATTAAGTAACTTTTTATCTCTGACGACATGCACATTTACTTAGTTGTAAATGTTAATCATTAAAAAGGTATTATTCGTGTAGAATTACAATATATTTTTTAAGTTTCATTTAAGATTATGTCCTTTTCACTCCTCATCTTTGGAATTGGACGTCTATAATTAGGAGCGTATAGCACTATTTCAGTACTCTGCAAACACGCTATTGTCGGTCTTTTCATAGAGGCTGCTGCAACAGTTGGTGTTCGTATAGCATTACGAGCACCTGTTCTAAATGGCGGGTTCTACCTGAACTGCTAACAGTATAAATATAGGATCACTAACAGGTATTTTGGATTTGAATATTTTGGATAGTTACTTGAAACTTGTAAACTCTTGAACGAGCAGCAGATCTAAAACTGAAACCATGTAGGTAAATTCTTAATAGTCTTGTTTTCTCGTTCTGTCAAGACATTTGACTCGGTCTCTCAAACAGATCCGGATAAGTATTTTCCCTGACTGATCTCCCAGTCAGTTATTAATATTTGGTCCTATATATATATATATATAGCGCATGCGTCTTAATGATCACGCATGCGTAATGAGGCTATTCATTTTTAAAGCCAGCGTTTTGGCCGGTTTAGCTTTAATCAGTTACCGTATTCCTGAGAGGCAAAGCGCTTTTTTGTTTAGTAAAGACAAAGACTTTTAATTCCAGAAGACGTTAAAAGGCCAATACTTTGAGGTAGAGATTGTTTATCAGCAGAACAAAGGTCAGTTGTTTTCTCTCTAGTTACAAAAGATCGTTAGAACTGAATTAAAGTCCGGGACTCAGTTGTGAGAGACAAAGCACCAAATCTACCCTTTAAAAACAAAGAGTTGAAAGGTGTGGCGGGGGAAAAAGCCTATCATTTCACAAGCAAATTACACGTTCCTTTAGACACAAAATAACTCAGGAGAAACGGCAGGCGAAGACGCGAGGGAGAATTTATTTATTTATTTACTTGCATTCACAAGTATTGCAGATGTATGGAGTCTCAATTTTAGTGCTCGTTTTTATGGCTGGCTTACTCACCTGGCAAGGTCCCGAAAATTGGGATCCTCTGCGGTTGCTCTTGGATGTTTAACTGTTAAAGTGCTGGGCAAAATTAATAGTTTAAAGGCCTATAAACAGTAACTTCCAGAATTGAATCTTTAAACCAACGTTATTTTTTTTATTTGAGCTGCAATTTTGGATTCGAGAATCTTCTTTTACGTTTTTAAGTTTCATTTAAGATTGTGTCCTGTTCACTCCTCATCTTTGGAATTGGAAGTCTATAATTAGAAGCGTAGCACTATTTCAATATTCTGGAAACACGCCATTGTCAGTCTTTTCATAGAGGCTGCTGCAACAGTTGGTGTTCATAAAGCATTACAAGCACCTGTACTTAATGGCGGGTTCTACCCGCACCACTACCACTATAGATATAGGACCACTATTTTGGATTTGAATATTTTGGATAGTTACTTGAAACTTGTAAATACTTGAACGAGCACAATTGCACAACTTCGTTGTAACTGGACTTTTGCTGTAGCACTTTGCTTCTTCATATATGTATCAACATACTTATACACTCTAAGTCCCCAGTAATCTAATAACTCTGTTTGGCAGAATTTGGCTATTTGTCTGCTCCCCATAAGTCTCTGAGAAACAATTTAGGCACGACGTTGGGCTTTTGTTAATGTCCTTTTCATTCCTCATATATTAGGGCATCCGGAATTAGGAGCGTAGCGTTACTCTATAGTTACGCTTTTTTCGGTCTTTTCATAGAGGCTTTTGCGAGAGTTGACTAGCAGTGGTGTTCTGCTTGTCTTCGGTCGTACTTTTAATTTTTGACGCGGGCTTTAGAAACTACTTGTTTCTCTTTGTCGTTTCACTGCCTGACTAAGTACCTGTTTCGCAGAATTTAGCTTTTTGTCTTCTCCACATGAATCCCTGAGAAACAATTTTGGCACAAATCAAGATACTTGGTGCTGCTGTGATGAGAGTGCGCGTTCTGCAAGACTCGAGCTTTTGCATTGGGCTGATATTTATACCTTCTATGGGAGTGTTTCTGTAGTCTAAGGGGGCAAGCAAAGGGTCTTTACCATCACGAGTTGCTTTCTCGAATAACTTAAAGACACAAACTTCTCGCAAATGTTAAAGGAAGCAGACATTTTCAAAGAGGTTATTTCATAAGGTTAAAAAGTTAGCCCAATCAAGTAAGGGCATGCACGTCCGGGAAAAACAGTAAAGTTAAGATTCTAGATAATTGAGTGACTTTTTATCTCTGCCGACATGCACATTTACTTAGTTGTAAATGTTAATCACTAAAAATGAATTTTCCATTTAGAATTACAATATATTTTTTAAGTTTCATTTAAGATTATGTCCTTTTCACTCCTCATCTTTGGAATTGGACGTCTATAATTAGGAGCGTAGCACTATTTCAGTACTCTGCAAACACGCTATTGTCGGTTTTTTCATAGAGGCTGCTACACAGCTTCACAGCTTTTACGGCTGACTCTGCTTTCCCATTGAATTTGGGATGATGTGGGGAGGATGTAAAATGACTGAATTCCAAACTGAGCGAGAACTCGTGAAACTTTTTACTGCTGAATTGAGTTCCACTGTGTCTGGGATGCCATGTCTACTGAGGTGTCCCCAAGAACGTTTATGACTGCATGTGAAGTAGTTTTCTCAAGCTCGCTACCTTCCACGAAATCAGAATATTAATCAACAACTGCAATGTAATTCTTTCAATTTAGGGTGAATAGGTCTGTAGCTACTCCACTCCATGGTCTGTCTAGAATCTGATGGGACTGCATTGGCTCACAGTGGCGATCTTGGCTTGATACTTGGCACAGATTAAACATCTTTCGACTAGGGCTTTCATTTCTGCAGTCATGCCTGACCAAAGCACTAGATATTTAGCTTTTGTCAGGATCGGTGCTACTTCCTGATGACTTGAACGTATTCTTCTTAGCACCTCTGTTCTCATAACTTTTGGAATAATTACTCCCTGACTCTTGAAAAGAGTTCCATTGTGAAGTAGTTCCAATACTGAGGTACTTGTACTGGAAGTTCTTCCCTTCTCTCAGGTTATCCTGATAAAACTATGTTTTTAGAAGAGGTTCTTGTGCTGTTCAACGGTCTCTCGATCGGGTGCCACCTTGATTAAATCAGTGGAGAGAGTGTTTCAAGTTCTAACGTTTTCAATTGTGGTTGTTAGTGAGGCTCTGCATAAACAACCCGCGATAAACACCCGTTATCCTAGCTTGTACTTAACCTGTAGGTTGAAGCGATGCAGCCTTAACAACGTACTCTGTAAACGACAGGGGCCAAAGAAAATAGACTTCTGAAAAATGGTTGCAAGGGCTTGCGGTCTGTTTCTACTGTAATTTCCTTGCGGCCAGCAAGGTACTGAATTTTATTTCACAACCGAATACGATCGCTACGCATTCCATTTCTATCTGTGCATATTATTGTTCAGTTTGATGTAAGGACCTTGAGGCAAAAGCAACTGGCCATGGTTGGATTGTTGGAGTTACGCTCTTTAAAGATACCTGAATCACCAAATGGTAGCTAGTGGTAGCTCACCTAAAACTTTGTTATTACTTCCACTAACTGCAAAAGCGGTAATACTTCTACTTTTTAAAATAGTCATAAAGCGAATTCAGCTTTTTCTTGATAAGATAGGGTAGTAACCACGCAAAGCTTTACAAAATACTGTTATTTTGGGTGCCTTAATCGAATCAGGCTTGTGAAACGCGTGTAGAGTGTCAGGACTGGGGAGCCGTATGTATCACCTGAAAATGAAATAAGCCCGCAATTTTAATAAGATTTTAGCCACAAACGTAATAAGACGCCAACCGCAAATGTAATACACCTGCCATGGTTATAACCCGCACTGGGAGACGCCCCGCAACCTGTCGGTGTGGAGCCTGGGCCCTATTCTGTCAAGTGTGGCGTTCCGTTGACGACAAAATACTGAAAACTGAAATTTTTTTCGACTTCCAGTTTCTGCTTTCGAACTAAAACGTCCTTTTCAATCTAACTAACAAAATTGCTGGTCTGCCGCATCGAAGTAGTAATTGTATTATGCAGTGTTTATAACCAACAGTGTCAATAATCTCGCTTGGCCTTGAGGCCTAGTGTCTACCAGACAAATGCAAAGCAAAGTGCAAGGTGTACAACCATCCATCTTGCTTCTCAAAGATGTTTCATTCACCATATACGCTCATATACCCAGTGTTCAAATTACAGAACCAAGATAAGTGACCAGTAAACTTTGTGAGTTCCTGTAGCTGGGTAGGTAGAGCGTCTGACTGGTAATGTTAATATCAGAGAAGAAAAAAGGTTTGTGACGGCAAGACGTCTTTTACATTATTCGCTTAGTATACTCTGAAAATCAAAACTGAAAATGTGGCGCCACCTAACCTCGACGAGCAACCAACAAACGTAAAAAGAACAAAACAATTACTAGTGAAAAAATCAGTATTTAAAACCGAAGGTTTTCGAACAGCATCAGCAATATGTTTCAAGTCAAACAGACTTTATTTTTTAAAATGTATTCATCTTCTGTTTCTTTCAGAGACTAGAATACCTACTTGGCGAACTCAAAGATGAAGTTTCACGCAGACAAAATTTACCTGATGCTTCTTCTTGTCTCTCTGGGAGTACCGATCGATCCTTCAACTGGTAAGATAAAAAACATTTAACTTAGATTGATATTTTGGTCACGCACATCTTGCGTTTTTTAGGGTCAGCCATACTTAAATTTTTAGACTATCTTCGAGTTCACGAACCGTTTAACATGGTATAGCTTCACACAGTTTAACCATTCTACTGATAACCCTGAGTTAAGCCAGTTTTCAAAGTTTACCGGTACCGTTCTTATAAAATGTCTATAAGATTTTCCACTGAAAACTTGTTAATTCCAAAATAACATCTCAAATCAGTCTCTCTCAGATTGGAAACAAGAACATAGGTTAAAAGAATGCTTTTTGTAGGTGGGTGTCAAAGCAATTTTGCTCTTTGTAGATGGGTGTCTGCCAGAAAAACATTTCTGTGGTGATCGATGTTATCAACAGTCATACGTTAAAAATCGCGAGAACGCGATCCCAGGGGAGTGGCCATGGCAGGTGAGGCTCTACCGCTCACCTAAGGGTCTAGTCTGCGGTGGAGTTCTGATCCATCCTTGAGTGGGTGCTGACCGCCGCCCATTGTACACCATCCAACGAAACAAAGAATTACCGCGTCGTGCTAGGTCAAGTCAATCTTAGAAAGAATGAAAGCACAGAACAGGTAACGGCACTTGTTGTTCATGTGACAGAAGTTTTTTTTTTGGTTTCGTTTTTTGAGGCTTTGGCTCAAGGAGTGACGAGAGAACAGGCAATAGGACTTTTTTTTTCAATTACTTTATTGGGCTACTTACAAGGTTAGCCAAAACGGGAAGGCACGAACGGGAGCAAGTCCCATGCTAGGTGCCCCCCTTGGAGACAGAAGAAGAAGTAGAAGACAGACCATAATACCAGGATCACCCAACTCTTTTTTGACAAGTGATGTGGGTTCTTTTAAGTCCCCCGAGAGGAGATTGAGAGAGAGAGACTGGGCCTACGGTTTAACGCCCTTATCCCAGAAGACGCGAAGTTCTAACCGTTTGCAGATGAAGCACCTTCTCCTCAGTTGTTTTAAGACCCTGAGTGAAGGTCCGGCACCGGGAATTGAACCCGGGCCTCCCGCAAGAAAGACTGGTGCTTTACCAACTAGACTCGAGGTCCTCTTCGAGGTCTGCCACCTGGAAACTACGGTTTAACGCCCTTATCCACGACGATACGAAGGTTTACCCGTTAACAGGTTTTAAAGCAAAAGCAGCACCTTCTGCTCAGTTATTTGAAGGCAAGATTCGAACCCAAGCCTCCCACACGGCAGACTGGCTGCTTAATAACTAGCTAACCAGGCGGTGCAAGTAAGCTCACAGAAAACTTAAGGACAAGTTTTGTTGAAGTCTTAGCTTGTCATTTAATAGTCTAATCTTCTGCAGCATTGTTTCCTTCTAATTTCTGTTACGTTTGTTAAAACTCAGAAGTAGTTTAAATATAGCAAGGCAGTTACCACTCCGAGATAATGTACCAACAAGGTAACACGAGTTTTACTCTTGAATGCCAGATCCAGCATATCGGTGTAAAGATGATTATACAACACGAGTTATTCAACATCAGCTCACCGTATGTCTACGATGTGACTCTCCTGAAGCTCATGCAGTCCGCCAAAATAACCAAGTGGGTTAACCGGGTGTGTTTGCCCGACAAGGTTGCTACTGCGCAAAGCAAGTGCGTTATGACGGGTGAGTTGAGGCTTTCGCTCCATTGCAATTGATTTAAAAGGGACAAAAAGGTTTAATAGACAAATATCAAGCTATGGATCCATTTTTGTGATAGTGTACATAACTGTTCAAAGTGATATCCGCAACATAGCTAATATAACCGACTGGTTATGAAACCGTTGTTAAAGTAAAGTGGTAATTGGGTATTTATATAGCGCATTTTCGATATGAGTGTTTAAAGGCGCTTTACAATGATCGATTTACCCCCCAGCGGACCGGAAGCATATATAGGGGCCTCGGCAGCTGCTTCAAAGCGGTCCATGTACGCTGCATGATACACGTTTTACCGACCCCGGAAGGATAGAAAGCTGAGTGGCCTTTAGCGGAAAAGTAAGCCGTCCAAATAGTTAACCCGAGGGCCGGGAATCGAACAGGGGAGCTCGGGATTAGGAGGCAGAGATCATACCATTGCGCCAACCCCTCCACTATTGTTGCAGAACTTCGTTTTCTTTTGTTTACTAGTGTTAAAAGTTAACAAAATGCAAATCATCAAGTTGCCAGTCAAAACATTCTCACACCTGAAAAAAAGAATGTGCGCGGTCACGGTTCTTTCAACCTACAGGAAAGCATCTTTGCATATTCTTCGTATTTTAATTTACTTTTGAAGTTTGTCGGCTTTCATAAACCAGTCGGCTATATTAACTATGTCCACATATACGCATACAAACATGCAATTGTTAATTTAACGCCAATGTTTGAGACTTTTCCTTGAAAAAATGGTGCGGCACAAATGATTCATAGTTTTAAATTTAAATACTTTTGATACACAGTATGTGCAATGTTTAAAATACTAAGCTTCAGTCTTATTCACAATGACTGTATTCAGCACGCTGTCGTTTGTTTTAGCTTTTGACTGAAGAAGATGATTACAGGTGTAAGATAGTTGGGCTCTGTCTTGGATTCTATTCAGGTTACGGCTTGTTTTAAAATTCTGATATAGATGACTTCTCTTACTGTACATTTGTGCCAGTCCTGATCGTATGGCATTAAGTCCTTGTACTGTGTATCAAAGGTACTTAAGGTAATTCCCCAGTTTTGTATTGCGCATCTTGACTGCGCATACTAGAAATTTTAAAGTGTTTACACGTTTTTGTCATATTCTAGTTGAGCTCTCGAAGAAACATAAAAAAAGGCCAATATATATATTTAGTAATTTATGGGCCTTCTTGTTTAAATCGTTCCAGTCTCCCCTCGGAAATAGGGTAAAAAAGCACATGTGTTGCCAGTTTTCCTAGAGTTCCTCCTAAACAAGGATGGGTAGCCAACAATTTTTTTCGTCAATCAACCAAATTTCAACAGGACTCACTGAAGACCAAAAATAGGAAAAATCTGAGTATTGCGAAGTGCGGAAAATATTAAAACAATACACAAGAATACATCAAAGCAACATCAAAAGCACATGAAAATGGGAAAAGGTCGAAACAACGGTACTTCCTATAAGGAACCCAATTTAGGGAGTGGGGTATTTATTTATTATGTGGCGCCACCCACCACCTTTTTTCAAAATTGCTGAATTTCTGGAGCAAGTATCTGGTTCATTAAAATAGATATTGATAAAGTGCTTGCACCCGGTTCCTTAAAAAATACCATTGTTTTGACTTCTTCTCTTATCAAAAAAGTTGTAGCTAAAAATCACAAGAAAATTATTCTTCTAATCCACAAGAACTCTTTACGTTACCTTCCTTTATTTCCGTCATGCTCCTCTTTGTTGTCTTGGTTGGCCATATGAGGAATCTACAGTTTTAGTTTCAAGCTTACAATAACAGAAAAATAGCTTGAGAAGCTAATATTTCATCTTACGATAAGTTCGTTTCCCTTTTGTTTCTAAACAGCATATTTTGTATTATGGAAACCTGCGTTTACTCAGCTCATGTTGTTCTCTTAAGGTTGGGGGATCTCCGATTCTTTTAATCAATCACTCGCATCCAACCTCAAGAAAGTCAACATGTCTATCGTCACCAACAAACAATGTGCTGCCCGCTTGAACCTCCTCCCAGAAATAGGACTCGTGAAACTGGACAAACGACCGTGGAAAGTAACCGATACAATGATATGTGCTAATAACACCACGGAAGGTAAGACTAATGGCTTCTTTGATGACAGTGGTGGGCCGCTTGTGTGCAAGAGGGCCCCTTGGAAGAACTGGGAAGTGCAGGGACTGGTCAGTTGGAGAAATCAAGATTGTACGGTGTTCACCAAGGTTGAAAAGATCCATAATTGGTTGCACGATAAATATTTCTCATGAGTTCCACTTCTTTACATGAATTCTTGAGAATATTAGGAGAAAGAGAAAATGTAATATGTTACTAAAATAAGTAGTGTTTGCTACATCTTTTAACATGTCAAGAGTTAATGAAATAAAATAAAAAATTTCGAATCATGAGCACGATTTATTTATTCTCGAATAACAACGTTGATTTAGGGCCAAGTTTCACCGAGAACACAGTTTTGACGCTTGATAACTTGACCTGGCATTCGTGCATGCCAGAATTCTAACATCTTTAATTAGAAACGATAGGCACTCGCGTGTCTTTCAAAAAGTTGCATTTGCCGTAAGTGCCGGCACGGCAATTTCGATTGTCAATCAAACCTGTAAGTTTATACTTTCTTTTTATTACAAATAGATCAAACATGGCAACTCATTTTCTCATTTTAAGTTTTTAAAAGAATGGAAAAATGACAATTAATTTTATTAATAGCGCGCACGCGACGCGGGAGTGACCGTAATAACGCGTCTTACAGCCATAGTGACGTCATGCGTTGCTTGGATACTCACGCAATGAAAAAGTCGTCAACCTTTGGCAAGCTGTCATTTCTTTTGGATAACCCAAACAGACACACACATAAAACGCTATAAGAGTACGAAAAGTCCGTTGAAGATAAATATTTTAAAGACCAAACAATACCTCAACGACTAAAGGCAAGAACAAAGGCCTAGGTGAGAGATTTTGGACTTCTTGACTTGAACTGCTGCTTAGATTTTTTCCATTAGTACGTACTGGTAGTTTCAAAAGATCAAGATTTTGTTATGAAAAGGTCAATAATATGGCTCATTTAAATGTTTTCTTGGCTTGCTGTTAACAATACTCGTTAAAAGTCTAGTCGGCGTATTGTACGCTTTTTCACAATGAAGTAGAATCCCCTTAACATCTGCTGTTATCTTGCGGGTTTTCCCATAGAATCTGGGTTAGTTTAGCTACTTGGCTGCAAACACTAGATATTTCCCTGAAATAGATGTATGTTATATGTTAATGGCTATTATTTAATCATCCCATTATAATAGCAAAACAAATATTATACCTCTCTTCCAGAGCTCTTTTCGCCCATTCTTTCACTTTGTTTAACAACAACTTCCACCTGCTTTCCAATTGGACTATAGTGTTCTTTCTGGACACCTTCGAATTCCTCTCTTGAAATCTCTGCTTTTTATTGATTGTCGGGAGTGTAAAGACGATAAATCTCTTCGTTAACTTTGTCTACAACAGCTCTTATCCACCATTTCATGTTTTTCGTTCCTTCATCGTCAGGCATTTTTTGCACTTTTTACAAGTACGTCACTATCCTATCCAAAATTTTTTTTTAGTGCTAATATGCTAATTCTATTGTTTTCTTTTGTTTTTAGATAATACTATTTACTACTAAATAGTAATAGCTGTT
>JAOBAT010137087.1:0-11878 GCA_026413305.1 Hydrozoanthus tunicans | reverse complement strand
GGTTGCTTTTCTTCACTCAGGACATTAATTGATTCGTTTCCTTGTTTTTTTGGTGAGAACTTCAGTTTTGTGTAGCTTGTAGTGTTTTCTTTTCTGTTCATCTTGCGAAAACTGAAATCCTTTTGACATACTTGCAATTATTATTATTATTATTACAATATTATACTCTCATTTAGATTACTCTAGTGCTGAGAATTACTCTAGGCAGAGAAGCAAATGGTATATTGGATGATAACCTACTTCTGATTTTGTACTATGTGATGCATTTTATCCAATGATATGAAAATTATTTGATAATCCCTTCCCAGTCTCTGCCACTTGCCAACATTTCTCTCTGGAATCATGTTTTAACATATAGTAAATACAGCAGTAAACAGTACCTTTGTGGACTTAAATTGCTTGTTACACAAGGGGCAAGTGAGTTGATCAGTGACAGCTGCTGCACTTCGTGGAGCTGGCCTTGCTGTTTCACCTTCGATTGCTTCTACCTTATCGCAGCAGCTGTTCATATGCTGTTGCCGACGCTGTGAGTTCATTCTTGTCAAATTCTTTTGACAAATTTGGCAGAAAAACAATTCTTCTAGATCTTGCTCCCCCTCGTGTAGAATTTCTAATTGCCTAATTTCCATGGTACGTGCCACAAGTTCACTATATAAGTTACCACTAGCTTCGCTTTCGCTATCCTTGCTTCGGTTATCTGAGGTTCCACTTGATTCGTCCAGGCATCGATTCACATGTTCTCTTACTGCAGCTGTTCCGATTGTTGACTCAAACTTTTTTCCGCAAACCATACACGAAGCTAAAATTTCGGTTTCCAGATCTCTCTCCTCCGTTCCGTTTTCAACCTTTCTCTCCTCTTCATCACTATCAGTTTTGCCTTTCATTTATTAATAGAACGTACCGCCCAAGGTACCCAGCCGAAACTCAGTTTTTAAATCAGGTTTGTCTTACTGTTCAGTTAGATTTCTTCTTCTCTTGTTCCATACCGTGGTTGAATTTTCGACGAAAATCCTTCGCTTCTTCAAGACTCTTCAGTCTACGTTCTTGCTGCTCATCAACATTAACAAGAAAGCTATGTCTGTTATAAAATCCAATTCCAAGTAACGCCAACGTGCCAACAAACACGGCAGGAAAAATCGCGAAGCGAACCGCCATTTCTAATTTGCTGGTAAACTTAACCGTTATAATACTGCATACACAAAGTGTTTTTGCTGGCTAGTACAGCGGTAACCCGCTGGACCAATACAGTCATTGGACGGTGGAAGCGGAATCTTTTCAGAATGAAAATACGTGATTCCCAGATATTTTCGCCCAATGATTCATGATTCATTTATAGAATTTCTTCATGATTCATGAGACAAAAATTCAAGATCCATGATTCATTTAGTTTTTGTACATGATTTATGATTCACAGCCTGCGAGATGATGCGATTCATGATTCCTTCACTTTTTTTAGCCGTGATTCATGATTCGTGACTCCACTTCCACCACCGAAAAGAGGCAGAGTTACAAACCTCCCAGCTCTTCCACTTTTAATCACGTTTTCTAGATCCGCTCTCCCAGTTTTTTGTCTCCATCCAGGACCTTTGTCTTGTTCTATTTGACCGGTCTCCTTTGATTTCCGAGCGAATCCGCGGTTACTCTTTGGCATGTCGAGACCAAAAGTTGCCATCAAAACTTAGAAAAATTGCTTACCGTTTTAAGAATCATTTCGAATTAAAACATGACGAGCCCCTCTAACAAACCATACAACCGCCAAAGTATCAAAAACATGCAACCCGTTTTACCAATGGGGTTTTTCCAGGAAGGGAAGTCACTGATTTGATAAAACACTGGGAATCAATGTCAGATCTGATAAAACATCACTATAGCAAAACAATTCCCATTTTAATAAGAACGCTAAGATAAGACAACGTTTCGTTGTCATCAGGACAACATCGTCAGGTCAAACTACTTTCACTACTTCACCTAGTTTAACTTTGTTTTCTGCTAACCTATGTTATAGTTGAATAGTTTTTCGAACGATTCATCAGGATGTAATCACAGTGATGCAAACTCTCCCCCCGCATTTTGCAGGAGACTTGCGCATTTTCGCTTATCTCCCGTTCTCACGCCTTTGTTAATCGGAAATTTAGATAAATAAAAACTATGCAAGAGCAATATGCTGTTCGTTTGTTCCTTACTCATGATGGACAATGCAACATACTAAGACTATTAACTAACATAAGCAGTGTTCTGATTTTTACTGTCATAGACTTCGGAAAATTTTCCAAATATTCATATTCCCTGGTCTGGCTGGCCTAATACTCATATTCCGACTCCATCTTGTCGAGGTCAAAACAGTCAAATATTCATATTCCGAGGCCAAAAATATGCGAATATTCATATTCTAGTATTTCGCATCCCCCCGAGTTATTTACAAAGTAACCCCGAGCCTGTTTTCACATAAGGTTTAACAGTATCAATATAACAAAATACAGCCAAATCTCATTTCTTTATATTAAAAATAATTTTACTTTAATGTCTCTTACAACACTGATATCTGAAAGAGTTTCTCCAGGCAATTAGAAATCCACAAGCTTATTACCAAGATTGTCCAGTCAATACTTTGTGTCTGCTATGGGTTTTGCCTCTGTATAGGGGGGGGGGGGGTATTTTTTAGGCGTTAAAACTGCCGGTCCGGTATTTTTTAGAGGATGTAAAAAGAAATCCAGTGTTAAACCAAGAGCCTGGTATTGTTTAGGGTTTTTTAACAAACGCCAAGCTAGTCCCGTGTTTTAGCAAACGTGCGTACTGATAAGAAGTTTTAAAAGACGTCCTTTGTCCTATTACGCGCGCGCCTTTATTCACTGCCATACCACGTTCAGCCCAACAAGAGGGGGCTTAACAAAATCATTAGATCATTGCAAAACTAAACCAGACTGAAAACTACAGTAATTATCTAGAAATTCCAAAATACAATTTCGACAGATCGAATCCTAAAATGGATTTTTCTCCACTAATAACATTGGCAAACACTACAACCAAAACAGAAGTGCCATATGTTTATCAGCCTGATAAATTAATCTGATGTTTAACTGCGTAAAGAAGGCAAGATGTGCTAGATGAGGCAAAAAGCACTCACCGAAATGGGAAAAACAAAGAACACGACAAACAAACAAATGGAACTAGCTGTCACTTTTATTGTAGCCAACACAACATTCTTGTGTATCTCCATGATTATTAACACAACATTCTTGTTTATCTCCATGGTTACTAACACAACATTCTTGTTTATCTCCAAGGTTATTAACACAACATTCTTGTTTATCTCCATGGTTATTAACAAAAAAATTTTTGTTTACCTCCATGGTTATTAGGACGACATTATTTTTTATCTCCATAGTAACAAACGTAACGACTTCGAAAAAACTTCACTATTACCGTTAAAATAACATGTACAACCACATTTTTGTAGCATGGTGATCTGGATATATTAACCATTTACTGACTGCCGTAGCGTGCAAAGTTCTGTAACAACTACAACTTGGTTATAACACTTTATATGATTCAGCAATGAAGATCCTTCCTGAGAACGCTTTTAAAAATGGTTCAAAAACGACATCATATAAGAAAGAATAAAACTATTTATGAAATTAAAAAAATCCTTAATTATAAAAATAGCAACACCAACAAAACAAACAATCTGCCCCCCCCCCCCCCTTAACAATTTGTTATTCACTTGATAGCGTTGCAGGAGAGTTTTGAATCGTTTTATGACTACATAGTTTTCAACGTTCTAAGACTAAAAAGGTTAGATTAGCTTTAAATAAACCATCCGCTAGGCGTCTGCGCGTACTTCAAAGTGGTTCTCTACAGACACAAACACAGGTCAATGACGCCACAAGTCATGTGACTTGAATACATCATTTCATTGTCTCATAGTGCTGAGTGACGAGTTTCGTGATCTCCTCTGACAAGACTTTCCACTTCTTCCCATGTTCTTCCTCATCAACTTTGTCTGGATGATAAGCGATAACTGCCTTCTGTAGGAGCGATTTCAGTTTGCTATGCTCAAGTTTCGACCACCTATCCATTTCTTTTTGGCTTGGCTTCTTCCAAGTTTTCATGGTAGGAGGGTACTTTGTGTAGAGGTGTTTCAGCAGCTCAACTTTCCCGGTGTTGTGGAGTTTCAGGTCTGCAAGTTCATCTTTCAACTCTTCAAGGATCTTTGCATTTGCTCTCTCTTTCTCTTTTTCTTCCCTTCGTTGTTCTTCCTCTTGATATCTAAACAAATTAAGAACCTTTATCAAACTACAAACGAAGGAGTTTAAACCTTAATGAAACTACAAAAAAAGGTATCTCAACCTTTGTCAAATTATAAACGAAGGTATTTCAATTTTTGTCAAACTATGAATGAAGATATTTCAATCCTTATCAAGCAACGAACGAAGGTATTTCAATTTGATCAAACTACGAACAAAGGTATTTCGACCTTAATCAAACTACGAACGAAGATATTTCAACCTTTATCAAACTACGAACGGAGATATTTCAATTTTATCAAACGACGAACGAAGGTATTTCAACCTTAATCAAACTACGAACGAAGGTATTCAACCTTTATCAAGCTACGAACGAGGGTATTTCAACTTTTAACGAATAATTACGAACCGAAAGGTATTTCACCAGAAATTTAAAAAAACACTCGTTTTGTTTTACACTTTCACTGATTGAGTCCAACTTATTTACAAATTTATGCGCTTTGATGCCTGATGGGAGAATTTTTATCGTCCTTTTTTATTCAATATGAGAGGAAGTAATCATAAGTTACAGTAAAGGCTTTTACAGGTAAAACAGTCAAGGAACTTCCTATGCTTGGCTGTCTTAAGTTTGTGCCTTGCGTGTCAAGCTTTTTGAGCAAAATATGTATTCATAAAAAAGCTGCCAAGACGTCTTCGCTTGTACATTTTCAGCGTCAAAACGCCAAAAAATTAAGAATCTTGAGCCTGAGTCTGAAAAAACACTATTCATATTAAAAAAAGTGTACATAACTACTTTATATGCCTCCCCCCCCCCCTTCCTTTCCGAATAAAAAATACAACAAAGTCAGGGAATTTCTGAAAGAAAAGAAAGATGGGATATTAGTAGTAGAGGATCAAATGGTTGTATATAATAAGGCTAAACGCACACAATTTTCTGATGATCGCGTTTATGAAAACATAACTGTATTATTCACTCAGCATTCCACTTTAGGCACACCACCCCCACTGACAGATTGATTGTGAACGTGACCCGGAATCAAACATCTGTCGGAGAGCAAACACATCTTTGAACCAAAAATCTTAATGGCCGTTAACCAAAACCACGCCAATAGCGCGGCATGCTGTGAAAAGCAATTTCAACTTTCACATTTCCCGCGAAAATAGATGCTTTGATTCCAACTTGTAAGTAAAATTCGCGAAAAAAAATTCTGAAAGCAACAAAAAACCCACATACTACCTATTGAAAAAAATAAATCGAATACCATCTCGTCTTCCAGGAATGAATCATTTTAAAACCTTCTCTCCACCGTCCCATCGTAGTATGGACACGGAAAAGCCAAAATGGGACCTAAAGGCAGCCATTTTTCGCCCAAAATACGAAACGAGATCTTCATTTACTATTAACTTATCCACACAAAAAACAAGACGAAATAAAAACTCTTTTCTCGTTTTTCGTGGGGAATTGAGAGATCTCTGCATGCTTGGTAACAAACATGTGGAAAGTCAAAGCAGAATAGTATACCATATTTTGCCCTCACCTTCGAAGGGTTGTCACACAATCTTGATACCACGTGTTCGTGAGAAATGTGCGGGGTTTTAGGGACTCAACTAGTTGTAGGCATCTCTTGAAGTAAGACTTGGCTCTTGTCTGAAGTTTGAGTACTCCATCATAAACATAGCCCAGATAACTGAGCGCAATCGCCTCTTGTTCGATGTCAAGTTCACGAGCAAGGATAGTGGCCTGTTTGTACCAGTCGATCACATCCCAGATCAGTTCAATGTTCAACTCCTCCTGTTCTCCAAGAGCGTTGTCAAGAATTTGCCGGCCGAATTCACGAGCTTGAATCGATTCGGCTGTACTTGTATGATACATGACATCTTGCTCGAGAACCTGGATTTCTTTCATTCTGGCTGTGTTTTGTCCTGCAATAGCAAGTCGCTTTGATTCCTCGATGTGATAATAACAATCCTTCATGCGTGACAGCGCTCGTTTGTAATCAGAATTCTGAAGGTTTGTAACTCCGTCGTAAAATGTCAGCTGTGCGATTTCTAACTGCAAATCTAGAGCAAGATGTCCGCAACCTGACAGACACTGGCCTATCTGCTCTAGAAACACCAGTCTGTCTTCCGTCGATGAGGAATCCTCGGAAAAGATTTTCGCTTCTTCGAGGCAAGAACTGAGAGAAAGTAGAATCGAGTCCTTCCATTCGACTTGCTTGTTTGAACCTTTCAAAAAGGCAAGGTCTAAACCTTTAACCGCCCCGATGAAATAGTGAACCACTGTAGTTCGTCTCTCGTAAGCATTCAAAACCAGTATCTGAGCTATTCGCCAATTTGCGTTTCCAATATTCTTCAGTGCAGATGCAACTTTGCGTCGTTTGTGGCAAGGTCCTTTGCACGATTATAAAATTCCAATGCCTTTTCCAGTCGTTGGCGCTTGATCGTTGGTGCTAAACCCTCCGAACAAGCACTTTTGTAGTGCAAGTTTCCTTGCTGCCTCATCTGGCTAGAAGAAGACATATTTACCTCAATAGCTAGACGAAAAACGTGAGAAAGTCAAATTTGTTTTCGGTTTCAGTTGCGTTTAGGCTGAGGTGTCACTTCCGTGTTACTTTCTCGGGTCAAACTGGTGAACTGTTAGGCCTGGGGACGAAACTGTAAATCCAAAATGGCGGAGAACTGTAACGAAAACTAAGGTAGAAATAACAGTATAAATTGGAAATGATGCTTATCCTTTTGCGGCCATTTCGTTCATTCCCAATAGTTTCAGAACTCCGGATTTGCCGATATGTTTCAACAACATTCATAGATCTACAGAACAAACTGAATTCGAATGGGGTTTCTTCGTCTACAGCTGTGAAAATATCGCAGAGGCCAAAATCACTTCGAGTCTGGCATGCAAAGAAACAGCAGTCGTTAGAAAAGAACGAGAATTTGCTTCGTCAGCTTCGAGCACAGAAACTACCGGGACTTAGCAAAGATGACCGCCCTCCAGATGTACGAATGAAAGAAAGAATTGGGAAACTCCACTGGGCAAGAAAATTGTTGACGTTGTATAACGAACAGCGAGAGTACAAAACGAGAATGACTTTTCCAAATAAGGTTCTGGTTCTTGTTAAGACTGTGGATGTGTTAAAAAATAATTTGAACGAAAGAAGGGAGTATTTAAAAAACAGAGCCATACAGTATGTAATGCGTGACTTAATTGAAGACATAGCTGAGCACGTGAAGGAGTGTGACTGTCACACCATCCCTGATCTTTCTCTTGCACTTGCAAGGCATAGTGTTGGCGAAAATAGTCAAATATTTAAAGATCTACAACAGAAGCTTCTAGGCTGTAATTTGACTGTTATGTCCAATGAAGACCTTGCAAAAATTTCCTTTGCATTTGGCAAAGCTGGGTTAAAGGCAACTACGCCAACACTTGAGTGTCTTTGGGAAGAAATCTCAACTCGTAACCTTGCAGGCATTGACACAGGGGATTTATGCCATTATCTGTGGGGTTTTTCTGAACTTCAAATTCAGAGAGATGAAATCTACCAAAATATTGGCAGTGAGATTTTAACTCGAGATGCAAATGCATTCAAGTCATGGATGCTTGCATCACTAACTTGGTCATTTTCTACCGTTGAAACTCTGAGCACAGAAATATTTGCACAGGTTGAAAATGCATTGTTCGCTCATGGTGAGCTGAAAGACTATCCCACCAAAGATCTTATCACAGTTGCAGTTGCTTTTGCCAGGAAAGGAAGACTGGAAAATAAGTTGTTCAGAAAACTGGAGTTTGTCATTATAAGAAGAAGGGATTTTGCTACATGTCAGCACTCGCATCTACAGGAGCTATACCAGCTATTACAAGAAAGCCCGTTTTACATTTCAGAAATGCTCAAAATTATTGAGCATGAACTTTTCCCAGAAATTATTAACTCAGTTTTCGATGTGTTCTTCAGACCAAGAATAGCATGGAAACAGAAGCTGTTGAAGCAGCAGGTTTTCAGGGCGTACTAACCCTTTCAGCAAGTTTATCAATATGTTATAACCTCTCCTTAAAGGGGAACTTAAGCTTATAGTTGACTTTTGTCTAACAAAATCTTTAAAAGTGTGAAAACAATTTTCTAAGAAATTTGAGTTTAAAACCTATTACATGCCCCATTGTACCAGTGGCTCAGAAATAGAGGGTCAGCAGAAAAAGAGGGAGGCTATAATGCAGACATGGGGAAGATTTGGCTTGAACTGAAAAGATTAATCAATGAAGGAGACATGACACACAGAGCTTAAGTTTCAACTTTCACTCTTGACTTTGTTAAAGATCTTATGACAACAAAAACAATTCAAGCACTTGCTCACTTCCCCATGACCTATGTCAAACCCTGCCTTCATTTAACACCAACGCTCAAGGTCAGACTCTAAATGACTCAAAAACATGCTCATTCAAACTAGAATTTCTCGAAAATCATTGCAACACAAGGAAAAAACTTTCAAATGCGACCTCCATACCTTTAAGGAATTTGTTGATTTTAGGGTTCAGTTCCCCATTAAATAACCCATACAAATAATATTTGATCAAACACAGAAATCTACCGAAGATGAAAAGCAAAGTTCTTCTAAACTGGTAACAGGAAAAGTATGAGTTCTAGTTTGGAGAATTTAGAAATACACCATTTGGCAAATTTAGGGCAGAAAGAGTTAACCTGTCATCAAATTTTCATGTTGATAATGTCCATCAAAGTACTGTTTGTATATCAAAATAAAGGTTTGAAGTTGGCCGAGCTGTCATTAAATATTTTGAATAACGTAAGGCGAGTTCTTTAAAGGCCGATTTACATGGACGTGCAACTTTTGCCAACAACTGTTGCATGCAACTCACCCACAATGTAGTTTAGCTGCCGTTTACATGCAGCAACTTCTGGCCTTGCAATGTTCACAAAAGATTACAAATCGTGGACACCTAGCAAACTGAGTTTTATAGCAATTGTCTTCAAACGAAAAAAACTCTGCAACTGTTTTTGAAGTGTGTGCAATAGATTTAGGCATGATTTACACTGAACAATTTGTGTTGTCTGTATGGTATAAGCAGGTTGCATGCAAAAGTTGTGGGCAAAAGTTGTACCGTGTAAATCGGCCTTAAAAAACTGTTGAGGGCATTGCCTTATACAATGACTTCAACAATAAGGTTAACTTTTAAAATGTTTTTAAAAAATCAGTAGTGCAGCCAGTAAACTTGCCAAGAGTCTATTTGTTAGCTATGCCATACTGACAAAGACCAACAATGCCAACACGGCTATCTACAGCTTTTAACACTAAGGCTCCTACTATTTGTAGGATCCAGTACAGGCTTAGTTTCTTCTGCATGCATTCTTTTACTCACTGTTTATTTAACCTAAAACTATGACTTATGGCCTCCACTTCTTTTCTTACTTAGCTGCTAGTTTATGGAATTCTCTCCCGGACACATTAAGAACTGCTAATTTTGTAGACTTCCGGCCAGGATACTGAACTACAAGCTTGAATAATCTTAAATTGATAAATTTTTAAATAGTGTACATACGTAATTATTCAACTTCAACTTTTTTTTATTTCTCAAAGACATTAGCTCTGTAAAGCTACTCTTAAATTCAAGTATAAATAAAGTTTATGTATGTATGTACTATGAGATGGAGGTTTCTAGACGTCATAGCAATAGGGTGCAAAGTAGAAACAACAAGTACTTAGTCTAATTGTTTCTTAGAAATCAACTAATTCACTACTTTCTCGAATTTAAAGCTCAATTAAAACGAGTGTTTAAAATATTATTAGCACACATTTACAATGCTGCTGCTTTTTTCAGATCCTACAAGCACTACACTTAAAATATTTTTGAAAAAATTAAAAAACCTGAGCTATTGGAAGCATTTTGGTGATAATATTCAAGCATTAAAACTTGGCTAAAGCAAACCTTGTTAAATATTTACTCAATGATGGTCTCTGTCCCAAATTGATCATTGACAAGCCTGAAAAACTTCCACTAAATTAAAAACAGAACACCTATCTTCCTTTTTTCATTAGTTACCACCAAAAAATAAAATATTTATTAATTTAGGAAAAGAACCAAATCGAAATCGTTTTCATATTTTGTTGCAGTTCTCCTGTCCGTTGTCGCTTCGTATATTTTCTTGAAAGGGCAAATGTGAAACGAATCTTTGTAATCCATTTTGTGTTGCTCAAGCCTAAAATACCGTGAACGCTCAAAATATTTTGAGTTTGATATCGGAGGTTGATGCAAGAGATATGCTTTGTGTGTATACAGTCCTTGTATTCATATATAGAATCAAATTGTCTCCATTCGATATAGCCCTACTAACCTCATTCTTGAGCAAAACTTTCAAACGAATATGATACCCTAAACGATGCTAGTAACGATATTAAATTTGAATTGAAACAAAAGAACATTAAAATAATCGCTGTTTATGAATAAGGTCTGGCTTTCACTAACGTCAGGAAATTTAGAAAAATACGACTTCTCAGTGGCTTATCCGAGCGTTTACGGTAGTTCTCCAAAAATCATAGACTTTCCCTTCAGGGTTAACGCAAGCACGACTAAAAGAATAATCCTGAGCCAAAAAGAAACAGTGTGGTACTTTGGTTACGACAGAAGGGTGTGACAAAGAATGTACATTGGTATCAAGCAGTACACAGCAAAGTCATTTGCTGAGGAATTTTCCCAACAAACGAGCGATTCAAGCTCCAGAGGGGAGGGGCATCGGGACTTCAAGGGGCGGGACATAGAGACTTCCCGGGGGCAAAGCGTACGAAAGGAGTTCCCCAAAAGATGTTTATAAAATCACGTTTGCTTTTGCAGACCGTGAAGGAAAATCATCACATGTATAACTTATTTTAAATTTGGTGAATATTCTCAATTGTACACCGTGAAGTAACGGAGGATCCTGACGTCTTAGACTGTTGTCCTTCGTCGGAGACGGTCACGCTTTAATTTACTTTCTCTACATTAACTCGTTGTCATTGAAGTATCATCTTAATTTTATCTCCAAATGTTGGGGTTTCATTATTACCGTAAACGCTCAAGTGCCCCCCCCCCCACCTCTCTGACAAGACCCCCGTCTAGAGGTTCAAATCTCAAGTAAGCCCTCCCTTTCTAATGACCCCTCCTCCCAACATAAGAAGACGGAGCTAAAACAGAAACCGTCCTGTATCAAATATTTTGTCGGTTGCATCTGTTTCAGATTTCTAAAAGTGTTGATTACAACGCCATAAGAACATAGAGTTACTACCGTTGCTGTTAAATGTGTTCGGTATCCTGACCTCGTGGTGTGTTTCTGTCTTTGGCTATAGACAATTTTTAAATAGCTCCCCACCCTACCATCTTTCTCTCTCACCCTACCATCCTTCTCTCTCACCTTACCATCCTTCTCTCTCACCCTACCATCCTTCTCTCTCACCCTACCATCCTTCTCTCTCTCTCTATTCCCGAAGTGGGGAAGGTCAGACATCAGCCATTAGTTCAATAGAGGCCTGCACCGCTGAAATAGACAACTGGATGACGATAAACAAGCTAAAGCTTAATAGTGATAAGTCCGAACTTCTAATGATCAGTTCAAAATACCGCCCTCGTCCTTTACTTGATTCCATCTCTATTA
>JAOBAT010137075.1:0-29633 GCA_026413305.1 Hydrozoanthus tunicans | reverse complement strand
ATCTTGTACAAAATTTTCGTTTTTGTCAGCTTTTTATTATCATTATCTTAGATAAACAATGAAGGCTGTTTAAGCAAGGTTGTTACGTTATTGAATTTAAGAAAAAAAATAAAGACAATAATAATTAATAACCTTTTTGAACTGGTTAGGCATTCTACGAGTTCAAACTGGTGAACGACATTGTTGATAACATCTTGTACAAAATTTTCGTTTTTGTCAGCTTTTTATTATCATTATCTTAGATAAACAATGAAGGCTGTTTAAGCAAAGTTGTTACGTTCTTGAATTTAAGAAAAAAATAAAAAATAATAATAATTAATAACCTTTTTGAACTGGTTAAGCATGCTACGAGTTCAAACTGGTGAATGATGTTGCTGATAACATCTTGTACCATTTATAAATAATTCCAAACAGGAAACCAACCACTGCAAACACCGAAGATGGAGAAGACTCTTTGATGTCGACTGTGTCAGAGAAGGATGTCTTACAACAGAAATTCTCAGTGAGCGTGCACCCCAGTTTACCAATTTTCCTCAGTTCAGATGGATACCTTGTGAATATCATTCAACTTCCCAGCTCTCTCAATCCAGGCAGTATCATGAACTCCTTGGTTAGAGACGTTGCTAGGTAATCGCGTTCTTGCAACTGCAGAAACTGCATAAATCTAAATGTGGTCATAACCTGTTGGTCTACCAGTCAAGTGCTTTCAACGGTTTTTATTTAGTTGGCGTGGTTTTTGACGAACAATGTTCACCTAGTCCTCGTAGTTCTAAGTTGTTTCTTGGGCCAAGTGGCCCATTAGGCCGGTTCCTATCTCTGGTTTCTGTAGTGTTAAGTGGATTAGAGTCTTGGACTTCCCCTGTACTGGACACTAATCTATTAGAAGCCCCTTGCAGCTGGTGCTCATCAGCTAATTCTAACTGCGTTGGAACAAGTCGTGTAATGTGTCTTGTTCAAGGGCACAACACACTGGCCGGGTTCGAACTTGCGGCCCTAGGATTACAAATCATTAATGTATGCGCCTTGGCGGCTGCAAGTCTGAATATTCACTCGTCAAATAACTTTGTTGTGACTTACTGTCTAGGCACAGATCGTTTCAAGTCTTCCTTTATCCCGGCTATGTGCGCGCGGGCTAATTTAGCCGGGCGTTAGCATCTGTTATGTTTCCTCCCATTATTGTATATTTATTCTCGTTTTTAACATAATTTGTTTTTAGGTCTTAGAACTTGTAAATTATAGTTTTTATATAGAAGTTTTACATATATCTATTAATAATTTGTAAAGAATACACAATTCAGCCCCTGGCTTCAATGTATTTTTAGTAATAAACTATCTATCCATCTATCTCGACGTGCTGATTACTAGGCCAGTGCTCCGTCGACAAACCGTAAAGTTCGCTTTGATGCTACCTGTAAACAGTTTAAGCGAAGAATTTCATCTCTACCTGTGTTATGTGGTTCTTTGTAACAGGTTGGTCCCCGAGCCCGAGTTTGAACTTGAAGGTCAAGATCGCCACGAGTCACAGTTTTCGTGTGAAAGCAAAGTGAATCTGTTGCAGACTGACTGTAGTCTGCAGCCAGGAGTGGAAGGAGATGCTGTCAGCGTGCAGAGTTTCAGCAGTGGCTCCAGTGTAGTCCCAGGTGAAGGATATTTTTCAATAGTATATTACCACGAAGCAAATTTAGTGTTTTTTGCGCTCTGATTGGTTCCTTAAACAGTGAATATCCAGGAAAATATCGGGAAAAACAACATGGCGTCGCATATTTTAAAAAATGACAGCGAAGCTGAAGTTTTGGAAATAACTGATGCAGCTGTTTCTGCGAACACAAAAAAATCCACAGAAGTTGATAATGTATTTCGAGGTAAATTAAAAAAGTTGTTTGATTTATAAACAACTTTTTTTTAAGTAAACAAAGTAAAGGTGTTACAATTGAGTTGCCGGCGCGGCGACACAAAGCTGTTTACAAAATAATAATTTTAAAATAATTTTCAATAGTATATTACCGCAAAGCAAACTAGTATTTTTCGCGCTCTGATTGGTTCCCTAAACAATGAGTATCCAGGAAAATATTAGGAAAATCAATATGGCTTCGCATATTTCAAAAAAAGACAGCCAATGCAGCTTTTTCTAAGAACACAAAAAAATCCACAGAACTTGATGTTAATGTATTTCGAGGTAAGTTAAAATAGTTATTTAAATAGTCAAAGTGTCACAACTGAGTTGCCGGCGTGGCGACACGAAGCTGTTTACAATTTTAGTGTGTACCTACAAACAAAAAAAATACCGGCTACGAGTTACATAGAAACAAATACAGTTCATTTGTAGAGTGATTTTAACAACAAGATGAGTTCTCAACAGAAATGGAAGAAATGTCCAAGAGCGAATTTAACAAAATTTTGCAAAAGTCTCATTTTTCTGAAGGAAAGTGAGGTGGCACAAAGTACAACAAAAAATTACTTACGACGTACTCGGAAGTCTGTACTTTTATCTCATCTGCAACATTGCTTGCCTTGCAGGGTATGGGCTTGCATCAGGAGAAAAAGGAGTTAGTTTCTTTGGGCTTGAGGATGCTACAGATACTGGGTCCTTCGATGGTGGTTTACCAATAGATATTGACTCTTCACTGGAAGCACGTAATGCTGCCCTGAAAGCTCTTGGTCTTGCAACAGCTTGTGGTGGGAACTGGAAAAGAGAATACAGTAAAGCCAGGAATGGTGTTGTTGGTTCCCTGGTGGGTGTGTTCCAGCTGATGATCAGGCGGAAGCGGTCCCACTCTACCCCCGTGAAGGTGAACTCTGCCTCTTTGAAAGTGCTACCCAGGTAATTACACTACGCATACTTAGCAAAATCAAGATCATAGGTTACTTTAAAATCAGAGTTGGTTAACACTCAGATGTACAAACAAACAATCTGAGCGAGCTTGGAACGTGAAGGAAAACCCATCCAAGGCATCTAAATGGAAAACCTTAACAATTGCACATAGAACTTTGTTTACTTAGAAGAATCACCGAAGCATTGTATAAACTTTGCAGTTTTGCTCTGTTTTCTAAAGGGCATTGGTATAACTTAAAATCCTTCTCTAAATAGCTCTTTGTTAGTTTACTCTGAAGATGAGCTACATGGTTCGAAAACGTTTAGTTAAACCTTTCACTGAAAAAAATTACAATATTTAAACAATTTAAAACAGGATTACAGATGCTTGCTAAAAAGGTCAAAGCAAGCTCATCAGGCAGGTTCAAAACTTCCCTTTATACAAACAATCTACTAGTATCCGAAAGGATACTCTCTTAGGAGTCAGCAGCGATCAAGTAGTCTAAGATAAACCCCTTACAAAGAATCACATCGTGTAGCGTAAGAAAACTTGATAAATTGGTGTTAAGTCATTGAATTTTTCCCCAATGTTCCTTACCTTAGATTAGTCGTTAATAGTTTTTTTGAAATAGAAAATTTTAACTGACATCGCACAATTGCTGGATTTGCGTGAAGGTAGCTTTTATTGGCTATAAAACAGCAAACATTTGTGGCGAAATCTGATCAGAATAAAGCTCAATGCCCTTAGTTAGTACAAACTCAGGACAAAATGTGACACATTATTAGTTTTAACAGCGATTCTACAAAAAGTACTTATATTCTTTTAGTCGTTGAAACGTAGTCGCTTAAGAGTCTATAGAAAGCATTTTTATTTAACTATTGTCTATAACTCAAGAAAGGAAACTACACTTGTGACTGCAGGAATTAGATGCAGCTGAATTTAAAAGGAAAATAATCAAGTTTTCCTTATTTGATTATCCAATGAGCATTGCATCCTTTATAGATGACAAGTTCGTTACAATTTGTTTGGACCTGTTACCAAGCAGTCCATTAGAGAACGTAACAGAGAAGAGAATTTAGATTTTCTGAAGACAAATTTTAACAGCAGTGATTTTATTTTTGCTGCTTTTAGATCGATGAAGGAGCTCCCAACTGACGATTCGTTAATATTTGATGATAAAGTTTCCTTAGACGACGCCTTAAATTTCTACAAGATGGCCCTTGAGCTGTTCAAATGGGATTCTTCACACCAGAACGTTCTTTCCTGGGCTGTGTATCTTACTGGTTGCATCATTAGGCGATTACTGTCAACAAAAACAGTCGATGACCACACGAAAATTTCTGGATCCTTGCAATTAATGAAGCATGCAGAGCAGCTGTTGGCTCACACTTACCACAGAGATACAGAGGAGGAACGTGTGGTCTTTGGTACCCATGGTTCATCTGTTGTACCAGTGGCTCAGGACCATAGGGCACCATACACTACCAGGTATGTTACTGCAGATTTCCTAAATGGCATTTTCAGTCAAGCAAGTACAGTTGAACATTTCAGAGTCCCAAGGGAAAGAGGAGAAAAAGTATGAGTTCGAAATAACGAGCTCAGCTATAAATACACGAAGGTGGTATGCAAAACCAGGGGAAATGGATCTTAGTTCGAAACAACAGGAGCAATAAAGGGTTTCAGCCGTATTGTCAAAAGAGCTGGCGCAGTACATGGATCGCACTACTCCTGGAGCTTTGAAGTTTCCTTCCAGTGGAAGATTCTGGAAAACATCTTGAATACTCCTGGGATTTTGTTGAAAATATTTCAATTTTATAACAAACAAACCTAAACCTACCGAAGCATCTTGCTCGCATTGTACATTTTGTATATAAGTTTCCAAAAAGATAAACTTTAGGAAGTTTTTTTTCTTGGGATTTAGGTCAGTTAAAATCGTCATCTTGCGCCTCCAAGGCTAAAGAACTTAGCAATAGTTTTGGCGGCGTGATTGCTCTAGCTAAAATTGATATTGTTTTGTGTTTCACCGAGAAAGTATAAGGGGTTTGGGCCTGGAAAAATTATTTTGCTACCCTGGAAAAACCCTAGAATTTTGTTTACATCAATCATTACGAACCATGATACAAAACCTAAAGGATTTTAATTTTAACGAATGAGTTCCACAACGCTGTTATGCTTATGAGGGCTGTGTGGTCTACTTTGTAGAAGTCTTGAAGACAAACTCTGTTTTGTCCTTTTTAAATACCAAGGAGGCCAAAGTGCCGTATATTTCCCTCTAGAGATTCTTTTGCAAAATTGCCCATTCCGAGTAAGAAAGAAAAAAAGGTTGCTCTACAAACTCAGATAAAAGGTGATTTCCCCTTCTTCAATAGGCTCATTTCCTTCTTTAGACTACTGCTTAAACATATTTTCTTCGGACAGTTAAACATTTCATTGATTAACGACTCATACACACTAGATTTGATTGTATGATGTAGTTTGGCTCCTAATTTTTTAAATTGACGTTTATTTTTTGCTGCAGTGAAAGTGCTCCAGATATGACACAGGTTGGAGCTGGTGTAGAAGTTCCATGGTCTTCAATCTCAACCCAGTTGAGCGGGTCGTGGTTGATGGTGTACAAGTACGTAAGTCACAGCTGTCGACCAGCCCACCACAATGCCAGGCAGCAAACCACTGGTTTAAGGAAAACTTTGCTTGGTTATTTATGTGATCTGCAGAGGAAGCTGCAGGAACTAGGAGTTGGCATTCCGACAGAATATCCGTCTGGTTCTACAGGTTTGTTGGATCAGTAAAAACGTTGATTGCTAGATCCAGGGTTCGTACGGGACGTGAAAATCCTGGAAACCTGAAAATTTTGTGAAGCCCTGGAAACCCCTGGAAAAGCCTGGAAATTTTTCTTTAAGCCCTGGAAAATTTCATAGAATCTTCTTGAAAAAACTAGATTTCCCAAATGATGCATTGTTTTTCGTTTCAAGTAACAACTAAGACTTAAAACTTAGTCGTTGTTATATTAAGTCCAATAAATAGAAATTTTCATGACACTAATTACTAACACGTTGTTTAAACAGGTGATTTTGAACGTTAATATTTTCATTCTGGGTTTAAAAAGTCCTGGAAAAGCCCCAGAAAAAATCGAAATATAGCCCTGGAAAATCCTGTATTTGTTAAGTTATGAAGGTGTGCTAACCCTGTAGATCCGTCGCCAATGGTGCGAAACTCAACAATGCGTTACCTTTGCTCGTCACACATTGTTTGCTTTACCTTTAGAACCACTCAGTGTTTTACCCCGTTTTAACCTTAATTGATGTATGCAAGCGTCGTCTCGACTTATTTCACGACTATTCTATCTTACTAAGTTTTCAACCTCAAGCATTGCGTTTCTAGCGTTCTGACTGGTTAACTCAGCTTCGGTTATCAGCTCATATACTGACCATATATAGAAACTGAAAAAACTGACTGTGTAGTGTTACAGGGCTGAGTTATGGTTCTTAATAAACTTTAGCTACCATCTTCAAGTAACGAAAGGTTTGGAAAACTCGCGCTTGTTGGATATGGGATAATTTTTAGCCAAACTGGCGCTACGCGTCTCTTTGGCTGTTTACCACTCCATATCCAATGCGCGTTCTTGAAATAATTGTTGAATAACGCATCATTCTAGAATTTCCTACCTTCCTCGTCTTATTCATTGTAGGAATGTCTAAGCAGTGGAAACAGTAATGATAATAGTTGTTCAAACGACAAAAACCAACAGTAACATTAATGATGGTAATTTGAAAATTCACCTGTACTGGTGATGATAACTTTTAAGTTAAATACTTTTGTTTCGTACTGTATAAACAATTTTTGAAGCAATGAGCTTTTGACCGTAACTTCAGTCTTGTTCACAATTGCGAAATTTGTCCTTTCTTCAAGCTTCAAAAGCTGGTTTTCATTAACAATTATTTTCTTCTTTGTAGGATTGAACCAGCATTCTTTGAAAGATGTTAAAGGTACCCAAAGTGCAACACGGATCAATAGCTCTCGAACATCAGCTGTTTCGTCCATACGTCACGACTCGATGTTTACAAGGAGAAGATTAAAAGATGTAGACGCCATTGGTACAGATTAACTGTCTCCCTTTCTATGAATCTTTTATATATATATCTTAATAACCGAGTGAGAGATCTTTACGGGAAAGTATTTGCTCAAGGTCTTTCACAGTACATACCAAGCGAAGAGAAGTCTGTGCCAAAGACTGAGGGCAAGTCTTTTCCAAGACTGACCGAGCAAACGATTTTTTGCATGGCTTCAGTTTTGGATCAGTAAAAGAGAACAAACGGTTATCTCTGGGCGCTCGCTTTAACGAGGAACCAATCCATTATTTCACCGGTCCAGTACGGGTAGTTATTGGACTGATTTTTTAGCCAATCAGCTCACAGGATTTGGTTATCTGCCTTAGACTTTTGACTTACCATGTAATAAAACCATTTATTGTTTTGAATCAAAGACAATGCGATCACCTTAGACGTATTTCCTTATTCAACTATACCTTAGTTCTATTAAGATGATAGTAATAATAATTTATGATGTGTATTATAGGGTCAGTTCAAGCAACTGTCCAACATTCTTCATATTATTTAGGCCAAAGTAGATCCTTTAAAATTGCCTTGTATTGTGGGAGATTTTAATTTTCTTAACATAGTACGGTTTCAAAAATTGAATGTTAGTATATCAAGAGCCATAAAGATTTCCACATAAGTTTTTCACCGCTTTTCCTCATTTAACAAGGTCAATCCGCAGTATCAAAATGTTTCATGTTGTAGGCACTTTGATGACTAGTACCCTTAGGGCAGAAAGTTTCAGTCTTTATCATTTAACATCTTTAGTATGTTTCAGATGATACTCAAGGAGATGTTCACAGAAGCCTTGCAGTAACGCTCTTCCATCCACGTGGCCACACTGCAAGTGGTGTAGACACAGAAACCAGTGATGGACAAACCATGCTGTCAAATCTGTACACGAATCTTCAGCAGTATGATATAAGGTTATGCTCTTACTTCATAGGACTATAACCTTTGTTGCGGCTGTTGTTTAAGGAGAGACCGAGCGTTAAACGAGCGAGCCGCCATGTTGAACGTGCGAACGAAAGAAAGGCCTGGGAAGAGAGAGCCCAGGCTTTTCTTCACTCACGTGTTCAACATGGCGGCTCGCTCAATTGACACTTGGTATCTCCCCTGAAAAACAGCCGCTACTCACGCTACACACCTAAGGCTTGCAGAAGAGCAGCATACAACAATTCTGTGGTTGTTCTACTTATTTGTTAGATGGTTTTCTACGGTGTATAACGGCATTTGTGTTGTGATCTAATTTCAAACGCGTTAAACACGGTTTTTCGTAACTAGTCGACACAGCTAAAAACAAAAAAAGATGATGCTAACTTTTAAAAAAATTTCTTTGATCCTACCTAAACATCAAGTCCTTGAATTGTTCCTCTGGGTTTAATGCGAAGTTGAAACAACGAAAATATACAAAAGAGCTAAGATATATATAATCCCGAAGCAAAATCTATTCCAAGACAAGTTGCTGAGAAAAATGCGCGGTGTAAAAGAGATTATACCGCAGTTTTTTTTGTTTCGCGTTGCACGAAGTAGAACTCAGGTCTATTTTTTTCGCAACGCATGGCAGCAACTTGCAACGCCATTGCATAGTGTATCACCCCTCTGCAACTTTCCTCGCAATATTTGAAAAAAATTTTTTAATAGCGCATGCGCATTGACCGCTATCTTGAATCTCACGCTAAATAGTTCTCCCCAACTTAGCCCAGCCAAAGTATATTGCATATTGTAACAACGCCTTAAATGTGACTTTCTTTCATTCAAGGTCCGCTGTGAACCTGGTGTCATCCTTACTGGATCCTTTGAGATACTTCGACCATGCAGGCGCAGAATCAAATATTTCGTCCGTTATTGAAAGCTCTTTTGCCACCTCAGACCATGGACCAAACACATTGCTTCATATCCATCTTCAAACTTTTCCAATTGCTAGAGTGGCCGAACAAAAGGGTATTGAGGTAGTGCAGACCTTGGCACGTGTAATGGCAGCTTACTTCTCAAACCTTCCACTGTATACTTTCGCGCCCTTTCACCCGCATCCTTTGCCACCGTTTAATTTTGGCCAGGAGAAGGACGAGCAAGATTGGCAAGCTGTTCAGTTGTCACAATCAATGCAAGTTGTTGAGATTGACAGATCCAAAGTGGCCATGGCTGTTCGAGACCAAGGTCTTAGCGAAGTTTGGAGTGCAAACAAGACTTTAGAGCTAATGTTGGTGTCGGGTCTTTTGGCAGAGGCTGCCTGGCTTGCACAAAACCTTGGGGATTGGAAAAATGCCTTTATTTTGTCAGTTGCGCACCATAAATTTGAAGAGAAATGTCGCTCTGTGTTAGTGACAGCTCCACGCAGCAATGTTACATTTCCTGAGGCTCCAGATAATTTGCGACCTGATCAGCTTATCTGGTCTCGCATAAGGCCAATGTTTTTGGACGAAAAGCCCCAGACTAGTCAAGTTGAAGAAAAAGCGACCGGAAAGGGTTATTTGAAACAGAAGGTGAATACTGAAACGGGCAGCAAGACACAAGAAGTAGATATGGATGAAAAACTGTCGCTTGAACTGTCACAACTTTTCGAAGCTAGCGTAGTGATTGGGCTTGACATTGTCCCTACGCTTCTGAGCGACCTGATTGGTCAGTTGAAGACTAGTGTAAAGTCATTGTCTTGGATTGTTCCACAAGAGTTCTATCTACCCTCGCCTCCCTTGTACTGCCCACAGCCGCCCTACACCAAGGTATTTTTCTTATTTTCTGAGTCGATTTGCAATAAAAAGAGAGTTTCAATGTTTTCTCTGGAGTTTGGAATAATTGTACATGGTAGAAAAAAATTCCAAACTAAATAATTGTACAGGGCAAAACATAAGTAAAGAGTGAAAAAATCTTAAGAATTCAGTGATAATACATATTGGTGTCCCAAATTTTTTAGAGCTTCAAAATTTTATATAATTATATATAAAGTATCCCTTATTAGCAGAAATGCTAAGTCCTGTTGACACAGAAACAAATGTTGCAATGTCAGTCTGGAAGTGTCCAACTAAAAAATTGTCAGATACTATCTCAAAAAAGTTGTCCCTTGCTTCGTGCAAGAGTCAGGCGTACCCACACAGATAAGACTCTGAAACAGCTAAAAAAAGTCGTTTAGTTTGTTACGAATTACTGCTGAAGTGGCAGACTGACACGACAAGAGTGAAAAACAGCAAAAAATGATAATCATAAAGACCTGAACTAAGCTGTAAAGAGGGGTTCACAAAAATAATAATCGTATATGTATGATGATTCTATGGGATTCTAGAGCAAGGTAAACTTGTTGCACGCAAGACCTCACTTTAAAGGGGAAAAAAGTTGTAGTAATCACGTTTTTTTGCTTTTCAGCAGCACTTTGATAGTGAACTAACATAAGTGAAAAACGTTATAGTTCTCCTTGCGCTCATGTTTTGTTTAGAGCATAATCTTTGTGATGTTTTGATGAGACCCTACAGCACTTAAGTATTGAGTCATCAGACAAGGACATTATGTTCTTAGAACTGTTGTTATTTGCTTGCAGGACAATGTGTCTATTGAAGTGCAAAAAGAACGGACTACCCGTAGTGTTGTAGTGAGCTTGGTGCAAAAGAGCTTGGTGGTTTTGGAAGCATCCCGATGTGCCGCACCAAGTGTGAGATGGTACATTGAGCAACTAGTGGAGTGTTCCGAGAGGTGGAGCGAAACACGAAGAGACCATCAAGACTTTCCAGTACCGATGTCTCTCGTGGAACGCTCTGAAACAGGATTAAGTTTTAAAGACGGCGTCCCTCCGAAATTTGGGAAAGAACAGAAGAAGTTGTCTCCCAAGAAAGGTTGCTAAATTTGTAGTTAACATCAAAATTAAACGATGAGACGTTATAGGGGGAACCCAATTGGAAAATTGCAACACAACAGCTATTTTTTACACGTGTGTTTGTTTTGTGTTGTAATTAAACAGAACTTTGTGCAAAGTTCCAGGATAAATGGTCGTGTAAATCAAGAAATAGTTGTTGATTTGCGATCTATCCACTTACGAGCGTCCTCTATTAAGTCACAACTTTTGTAATTTGCATATTTGAAAAACCTTGATACCTCAGCAACAAAAAGAATTATTTCAATGAAATAAGTGACATTTTTCTTCCTTTTCAAAATCCTTTCTAATGAATTAGTTCAACATGCATGATATTTAGTTTTACTTTAAGTAAAACTAAACACTATGATTTGTAAATTACAGGATATCAAGAAAACAGTAACATAGCCGTACGAATAAGGACGTCTCGGATAAGGACGTTAAACCGTAGGCCCAGTCTCTCGATCTTCTATCGGGGGACTTAGAAGAACCCACAACACTTGTCGACAAAGAGTAGGGTGATCCGGGTGTGGTCTGTCTCTTCTACTAACTTAGGGCAACTGTTAACTCATATAAATGTGAGCCGTATATAGCGGACTGTCTAAGACCCTCAATACCACAGGCAACTGTAAATTATTGTAAACGCATGGAGGCAATGCATAATGCGTACCAAGAACAGTTATTATTATTATTATTATGAACGATTATTATTACATATTTTTTTGGAATTATTCACGGTTATGGTCAATGGTTACCCTACTGCTTTGCTGATATCTTTTGGCTCAATACGTAATGTTCGATATTGCACGCGTTTTAGTTCTTAATATAGGTTTTGTAACTAGCCAAATGATAAATCTATTAACTACTTGTCGTACTCAGCTGATGCCGGTAGATATTCTAGGATTGTATTGTACAGTGCTACTACATGATTTACTCGTTTTCGACTAAACATCCAAGATATCTACAGGTTTCTCATGGTTAAGTAGTTGTTTTCTTTTTTAACAAGTTTTTCGCCGTGATATCAGGAACCTCCTTGCCTAACTTCCCATGTGTTAAAGATTCCGATCTTTTATCTTTTAGGAAAAGCTACAGATAGATCCAGCCTTTTGCCCTCTGTGTGCTCTGTTATGAAGTGCTTTCGAGAGTTGTGCCTTGTTATGTGGATGATTCACGTTCGGGATGAGATGAGTGCAAGTCTCAGAAAGTATTACCGCCTGAGAGCGCAAGTGGTCACGGGAAGGGAAGAGGTTTGTCCTCGGCTGGTTTGCAAAACTCGCATACGCAAAGATAATAGACCGTTTTCGCGCTAGCACTGAGTTATTGTAAATCTTTATAAGTTTGATTCCAAGAATCTTGAAAGCTTTATTTTTAAGTGTCAAAAAGGCAAAATATTTTCTAGTTAAACAACAATCTTTTGTTGGTTTTGAACGCTCTTAATTTTCTGTCTTTTTGAACTTAAATGTTTAACTTTTGTTAGAAGTTGTGTAGCAACCCTGAAGCGAGAAACACGTTGCTCACAGATTAAGAGACTTTATTAAAATGCCTTAAAGTGCCTATGGCACGCAATATCGTGTTACGTCGAAATGAGGAACAGCGGTAAAAAAATTTGTCAAAATCTGATATGGTTTTCGAGATGTTAACATTTTTGTTTTTAACGTAAGATGTCAGTTGTTGAACAGGCAAGTTTTAAATTTTTTTATAACCTGCTACCATACCTTAACTTTTGGACAAAGAATAATAACTTTTCGGAAGAATCCCTCGCGATACAGCTAAGCTTGGCTCAAATTCATCTAAAGGTTATAGATTTCGGCAGACTTCAAAACATTGAAAAGTTGTCCCTCCAACAACTGCCGTCATTAGTTGAAAGCACGAATTATTAATATCTTAAAACCATAAAGGATTTTGACAAAATTTTTTCACCGCTATTTTTCATTTAGCAAGGTCTAATCCGCTGACGTAACAAAATATTCACGTCATAGGCACTTTAATTGTTAAGGGGTCCTGAACCATGATTGTGCAAGGTTTGTTTCCTAAAGCGGACATATAAAAGAGAACTTGGTGAAACCGTTTAAACTTTTGAATCAAGAACCTACAATTTTTTGTTTTGTTTTGACGTTTGGACCGCATTTTGTTTGTTAACATGGTTTCATAAACGATGAACCAATAATAATAATTACGTGATATTAAAGACAAGGAGAAACTCGGAAAAAAATCCTAGCCCCAGATTGGGTTTGAACCCACGACCCTCCGTACTCTAGTCGGATGCTCTAACCACTGAGCTACTGGAGACTCTATGGTGAGCAAGGATCAATTTTTGGGTTCAGACTGGAACCGCATCGCGCGATTACACAGTCAATAGCTGACGCGGTTGAACTCACTAACAACATCACGTTGTCACATATGTCGCATATAATAAGGTTTTGGTTTTGTTTTAATGTAGCACGAAGAAGAGGTTAGCCAGCGTTGTTGGGAGGCCGTTCAGTGGACCTCGCGGATGATTCCCTATGGAGAGTTCCTGGGGTGTGGCGGGGAAATTCGCGATGCTCTCTTAACGCTGATCTCGGAACTTCCTCCCCAGCCTTCCTCGGCTGAGATCTGTGCGCAGTTTTTCTACGACCCACGTACTGTGGACAGCCTATCAGGAAAGGCCAAGCTCAAACGTTTGATGGCAGAGGTAAATTGGTTTCTCTTTTCATTTTACTTTGTAAAGTTATGGAAAACCCATTTCTCTAGTGCTTGCATGAGATATGCATTAGTTGCGGAAGCAAAAAAATTGTTGGAGTGGGGGGGGGGGGGGGGGGTCACAGTGCGGGAATTGTAACAGTTCGTTATAAAACCTGAGATTCCTATTCAAGAGTTGCTTTTATTAGCCAGAAATTTCCAAAAACCCAATTTTTTGGGGCGGCTGTTCCCCCTAGTCACAGTTATGTGCAGCATTTGCATTATGTTAAGGCGGTTTAAAATGATGCAGTTTCTTTGTGGCTTGCATTGTCTGTGTTGACTTGAATGTTCTGTATCAACTTTTGCTGACTTGACCTATGCCGTCTTCTATTGCCTTGTGATAACTGTCTTAAACTGCTTTGCCTTGGGTTGGCTTGCGTGATCTGTATCGACTTGCACTTCTTGTACTGCTCTTGGTAGCCTAAAGTCGACGTGTTTTACTAGAGCCTACTTACACTTCCTTCCAATCACTTGGATCGCTTTGTAGTGAGTAATAATTTGTTGCTTCGTGTCGGCGTTAAAATACGTAGTCTGCTGGGAGCTTACCTGCAATAGATAATTGTCCTGTCAAAGACTCTCATCATAGACTCTCATAAGAGATAAGCGCCGGTCTAATAGGCCAGTAGGTCGACAAAGAATTTAGCTTAGCACGTACGTTTAATATATCGCGATTGTGTACATTTTTTCACTTTTTGAAGGTACTCCAAGTTTGGGGGGGGGCATACATAGATGAAAACGTGATGTAGTCAAGTCTTGTTTGTTGCAACTCTGTTTGAAGTTTAGTGGTCTTTTTCTTGTCTTACATTATCAGTCTTATTATTTAAGTGATTTTGTTAATTATTAACTATTTAACTTTTGGTTTTGTTTTACGTTATTTGTAAAGAACTTCTGATCCGTAATTATTAAAAGACTGTATTACTGTTAGAATTACAAATATTTTGGTTTTTAATGACAAAATAAAGGTATATGTTCCAGTGTTCAATAATTTTTGAAAGTTATAAATTTAGCCAACGTTTTCGATCGTTTTGATCATCAACAGGCTAATGATGAATAACATGGTCGAAATCATCAGCCTGATGATGAACAACATGATCAAAAACGTTTGTTAATTTTATAAATTTCAAATTAGCGGGGGCTCGGTTTGAGTTAAGTGATTTGTACCTAAGCTCAAATCCTTGGGGAACTGAATTTTGTTCAAGTTAGCGGGGGTTTATTATCTGGAATTAACGGGGTTCGGTTGTATACCGATATTTCGTCATTTTCTGGTATTGGCGAAGATGCCTCGTATGGTTTTTATAAGCTTGTATTGTTTAATTTGTCTGCCATTTTTTCTAAAGACTAAAATATGTCATTAGTTTCGCAGTGTTACTCTTGAAGGCTCAACTAATGGTGAGGCCCAGAGGGCGGAAGAGGAAACTTTATCCATGCTCTACCGTAAGAAATCTGTAGAATGGCAAGACGGGATGAAGAGGAGACGGATGGTGATAGGTGCAGTGCAAGAGCACGTGTTTTTGACGAGAGGTACAGACAAAGATCAGAGTAGCCAGAGTAGAAGACCAGCAAGCGCTAAGAAGAAACAATCGGAAGATGCAGTTGGAAGTTTGTTACTTGAAACAGGTAAATGAAAGTGAACTGGGAGAAAAGAACATTGTAACGTTGTGTAAACATTTTCATACAGTGAAATTGCCAAACATATGTTTGGGTCGCTCACAACACAAGACTAGCCGCTTGGAAAACATATTATCTTCCATCTGCTAGAACTAATAATGGCAAATTTAGTTTAATATTTACTGGTGCCAAGATCTGGAACTTTATTCATGATGATAAAAATGTAATCTCAAAAACTTCCTTTAAGGAAATAATTGAGTTAAATTTCTAACTCTTGCTGATGCAACTTTGATTCTATTTTACTTTCTGTCACCATAAATAACTTGTTTTTATCTGCTGTCCCTTTGTGTGTTCCTTATTCAGTTATTCTAGTTTTATATAAATACCGTTTCTGTTGCGCGTCAACCAATTAAACGAGTGGCAAACTGATTCGATTAGTTTGCCAGGATCTATTTTCAAAACTATAATCTGAACTGCAGCATGAACTTCTAAGAGATACAAATATTTTTTTTTATTTTTAAACGAAACGCCAATCTACCACTCTGTCTTCAAACTCTCCTTGTAAACAGTTTGTTTGATTTTTATTTAGATTTAAACTGGTTGAATATCAAATTTTCGACCGTTTGTCCGTATAACAAAAAGATCTGAATAAACTTTGGCTCTGTATTGGGGATAAAAGAAGTTATGTTAAGATGTGAATACTGTTACAATTGTTATCCATGTATTTCATTCTGGGTTCACTTCATCTGTTTCTGATTAGCCGAAGATCAGTTTTTAACTTGCACAGCGTGCAATGGGGTTTTGTCTTGTAGATTATTTTCTACTCGTTCAATAAGGACAGTCATATATAAACCATAGAAGACACGTTTTCCAACCCTGCTTGCCTGTCGACCTGTACAACGATAGGACTCGCATCAGTTCTAGAACAGATCTCGTACTCTAACGATTGTAATTTCTTTCGTTACTAATGCCGGCATTTAACGTTTTTTTCTTTTGTCAGATCGGTCTTACTTTGAGTTTCTAGACACCTTTTTTATCATCACCTTCTCAAAGCCTTCGTCGCTCCAATCGCACGTGATCCAGTCAAGCGAACTTGTGCCAATTTTACTGCCATATTCGGAACACTTTATTGGTGCCGATACAAGGGCACTTGCTGACATCAGGAGAAAGAAAGGCGCAGAATCTTCAACCAAACCAGACACAGGAAAGAATCTATTCCGAAGTCACAGCTTTACTGATGTTCGGTCATCGGGGTTAAATCGTCGCAAACACGAACGCACTGGAAAACCAGAGAGCAAGGATGATGGCGTAATCAAGAGGGTTAGCAGCCTAAATGACTTACAAAGGTAAGAGAGAGAGCGTGTAGAGGATTTTGGTGTTCTTTTGGGCCTCAGCAAACCTTTTTTCCCATTGCTGTTATTAACAGGGCTCGTCCAGGTCCTTAAAAACCTTAAAAGTCCTTAATTTTCACTTTCCAAAATTTGAGGCCTCAAAAGTCCTTAAATTTTACAAAAATCAGTCATGGTCCTCAAAAAGTCCTTAGATTTCTGCTTTTTCACTGAAGTGGCATTTTGTATGAATCACGAGTCATATACTTAAGCCAGCCTCAAACTGATCTTAAGTTGTTTCTTGATATTTCCAAATAAAAAGAGCGATTAGACTTGCATGTACATCTTGATCTGTGTTCGAGGATTTTAAATAGATGTGTTCTCAAGTTTTCTGATCAAAATCTCAGCCTGAAGATTTTTCTTAGCCTTTTCTTAGATTGTGAGTGTTCTTATAAAGTTTATTTTTATAAAAAAATATCGTGTGCTAAGTGTTGTTGTGAAATCCCGACAGACTTGGGGCTTCGTCAGGATTTGATATTTTGGGTACGGATCTACTCGACCTTCTTCCAGAACTTGTGTGGTTGAACAGATGGAACCATGAGAGTGCTACTTCTGCCGGAAATGTATTTGACGCCAAAACTAATACTGCTAGAAAGGCTTACCCCCTTATGCGAGTGCATGTTCCATTATCCCTTACAATAAATTGCATGTGGCTACTAAAGAATGTTTATTCCCCATGGACTGCCAAAATTGAACCTGCTTGGAAGCCAAAGGTTAATACCAAAGAAGATGCCTCACGGACTACCAAGAATAAACCTGGTTTGAAGCCAAATGTTAATACCCATGAAGATACTCCACGGAGTACCAAAACTAAACCTGCTTGGAAGACAAAGGTTAACGCCCAAGAAGATACCTTACGGAGTACCAAAAGTGAACCTGCTTGGAAGCCAAACGTTAATACCCAAGAGGATACCTCAAGGAACAGTTCACTACTAGCACAGGATGATGGAGAAGCTTTCCCCAAATCTAACCACGTGGATGATAATGCACCATCAACTACAGAAGAACCTTCTTTGCGCAGTGTTGATGCTGCTAGTTTGTATCGCCATCATCTGGCTGGCGATGATGATGGTGGACCAACTGAGGTTGAAAACGCTTACCTTGATAAAGTACCGGCCATTGTTGTTCAAAGTCCAACAAGTGATGAAACAACATTTACAAAGAAAATGGTAGGGAAAGAGAGAACGGGAAGGCCCAGGAAAGAAAACTTTGTGGAAATGAATGAGAGTGGAGATCCAGTAACAGGTTTGTTGTTAACTGCACGAATGTTTGACGTACATTCATGGTAATACTGGTTGAATATAAGACGTAACGCCGTTTGTATATTAGTGTCAGTGTGTTAGACGCTGTTTGTCACTTCAGAAATATGTTTCTATTGGAATAACTGAATTTAAAACAGCGATATGCCTTGCAATCCTGAAATGGAGTACAGAAGAGTTAACATCAAATGACGTCCGAGCATTTGGCTATTTATAAATTGATGAAATTTTCTGAAGCTTAGCACTTCAGAAATAACTTTCTCTGTTGACATTTCTCTCGATCTTTGAGTAAAGAACGGAATTGAAATTTGACATACTCCCTACTTCTAAAATAGATAACTTCAAGTCATTTCTACAGACTCGAAACAACACCGCCAAAGAAAACAAAAGCGACAAAGACAAACCTTGCCTGAAATGGACATCAGCAGAAAAGAAAGGGGCCGTGGAAACCAAAACAAGGTCATTGGTATTGTACCAGCACATGGAGACATGGGGCAAACGGACCCTAATAATTCAAAGGCTTCAGTTTCTATGGCAACTAGTTCAAGCTCGAAGCCGCCCAAGCACTTGATGACTACAGAGGAAACTCGTGTTACCTCGAACTTTGAGACCAGTGGTACGAAAAATTCTTATTTCACATGTAGTTTTACTGTAATATGAATCATCGAAAATCAGTCTTCTTGATCACCGTGAGGTGTAAAATAGTCTTTTGTACTTTTAAGAGTTAAGTTTAAAAAAAAAGATTTAAAGACTGCCAATAACTTACCGTCATACTTTGATATTTTTCGAAACATTTTTACACCGGATCTTGGTATTCTAGAAATGAGTATCCGATCTAACAGTCTAAAACAGGTCTTATTTATTTGATACTGGGAATACGAAAAACGTAAACTGATCAACTATTATAAGACATCAATCGTCGATCCTTACGGGCAGTGAAACAATAGAAAATGCAGACGCAATGTCGTTAGTTATCAGAAATTTACCTGTCGTATCGGCCACTGACCCTATTCACTATTAGCAAGGCTACTGTAGATCCAAATCTTGTTCCTTCATACACATACAGGTAGAAATACACAATATATGTACATATATGTATACGCGTATATATATATATGTTGTCGTTCAATTTTGCTTTTATTTTCCTTTATGTTTAGATATGTTATTGTATGAAAATAATTTTGTATGATAATAATTACTTTTAGATATCAGTGAAGGAAGTTCGTGGATGAACTCTTTTGGAGAAGATAATGACCCATCCACGCAGAGACAGGCGAGAAGGAGATTACCAAAAGCTTCACGAATACCACTTTTAAAGCCCAATTTGAATCAAGAATCCCAGAAGATACAACAACTGGGATACGCAGACGAATATCAGCAAGAAGACAAGGTGTCCCTCGTTGTTAGGTAAGGTATTGGGCATTGTGATAATCCACTGCATTTAGTTGCCGTGATGTTTTTTCTACGTCGAAGTTATCTGATTGTTGCTTTGGAATGATCCTGGTATGATCTGGAAAATTTTACAATACAAATACCGTGTCGAGTTTCTGGTGTAGTGCCTTTACTGTATTAGAAAGTTGAGTTGGGCACGTCTTTTGGTTAAGTCCATGCAGATACTGTTTTACGTATTATACGATAAGGTTATTGATGTTTTGGTGATACGAAAACACGCGGTACTTATGATTAAAGCAATTTTAACTCTTTGAGAATTAAATGCCTTTGCTTGTGGTCAACTTGGAGAGGGAATTCCAAACTAAATCACCACCATTTTCAACGCAAACTTTTCCCCAGCGGTCTAGTTTCTCGAAAACATGTTTTGTATTGTACTTAGCCTAGTTTTTACACAAATTCTCTTTGTTTCTCTTAGTGTACGTTTTGGCCAGTGCCATTTCATCGTTACTTTGAATTTTATCTTTGGTATCTGTGGTAATGATTTCGAAACAAAGAAAATAAAATTCAAACCAAACGCACAATTAAACCACAACATGTGCACCTTTGTCTTTTCATTATTTTTATTATTGTTTTGGTTTCATATTGTACACCTTTTGTATTGCATGCCACGTACCTTTTTCAAAATCGTCGTTCAACAATGTTTTTGTCGTTCTATTTTAAATTTTAGGAGGAGGAATAGTAGCAGCGAGGCGACAGCTATACAGACGGGAATCCCAATAGTGAAGGTATCTGGTAATGCAAAAGTTACCATAGTTTTAGAAGATGAATCGAGAAAAAACCAACAAAGTTCATATTCCAAAGATGCTGATTCACAGACAGATGGTCATCACACGTTATCACAACATCCACTTGGTGACCAACAAGACCGGTTATTCCAAACCACGGTACCTGTTGCAACTTCTCACACGTCTGCTATCGAATTGGATAAACGAGAGAATTCCATTGCCGTGCAAACAGGTAATGTTAATGAGAATGTAACACCGGCAGAGGCGTTTTTAGTTGCTTCTGGTACTCAAACAGACAACTCTGTTCCACACGAACCGACTGTTGTTCCACAACAAAGCAAAGTATTATGTGAACCAAACCTTGGAAAGTTTTACCAAGGTTATCCAAAAGGATTGGTTGGTTGGCCTTTAATCCACCTTGAGAAACCAAGTGAGAATGAGTTCTGTAATAGATTTCCCCATTTCGGTAAGGATCTTGAAAAGTTTGGAGAAGGTAATCCGAACGGGAAAGTTATTTGCTGGCCTTTACTACACCTCGAAAAACCAAGTGAAAACGAATTCCGTAACAAATTTCCCCATTTCGGCAAGGATCTTGAAGAGTTTGGAGAAGGTAATCCGAACAGGAAAGTTATTGGCTTGCCCTTACTCCACCTGGAGAAACCACATGAGAACGAGTTCCGCAATAAATTCCCCAATTTCGGCAAGGACCTTAAAAACATTGGTGAAGGCAATACAAAAAAGAAAGCTATTGGTTGGCCATTACTTCACCTGGAGAAACCAAGTGAGGACGAGTTCAGAAACAGATTTCCGCATTTCGGTAAGGACCTTGAAAAGTTTGGTGAAGGAAACCCAAATGGGAAGGGTTTTGGTTGGCCACTTCTCCATCTTCCACAGAAACCGGACTTAAGTAGAATGAAATTATCGAGTAAACCTGGAAATCTTGAGAAAGTTGAGATGCCACTGCTAAACCTTGCACCTAAACATAAGCCATCTCCTGGTTTGGTACCAGATGAAGAATTGACGGCATTCGAGCAGACAAGGGCGAAAATGGCTTCGATGCAGAACGAAAAGGAAAACATTCCCGTTGATGTTCCAACGGGCCAAGCTAGAACGAAGGAGGAAGGAGAGAAGCTGGTCGAGATTAAACCAGACAGTTATCCTTTGAAACAAATCCAAGTGCAGGCATTTGAACCGCCACTGGAAAATTTACAAACTGTCCACAGGAACACTGCCTCGAGGTATGATGGTTTTCCAAATGTATAGTGTAATAGCGTTGATGTTAAGTGGAAGGTGTTACCTACTAGGGTAAGACTTGAGTTTTCACTGTGTACTTTTTTTTTTCTTAGATTCGAGAAGCACCAGAAAAACAACTTCAGTAAAGATTGATTTTTTGTGTTCCTTCCAATTTTGCTAGACTTTGCTTTTTCTTTGTCTTGTCTTGTCTTTGTCAATAAAGCGAAGTGTCTTCTTTCAATTTACCTAGGTTCTCTTGCATGCACACATCTCCTTGTAAAGCTGCAAGCTAATTGCAGTTGCTAGTAGCATAAACATATGCGTATTAGGTTTAAGAGTTAAAGTGGTAACAGGTAAGTTCTAAATAACCTCACATCGAGGCCTGAAGCGCATTACGTTATATTACTTTCTGCGTATTATCTCTTCTCGTTTATTTACCTTTTCATTTAGGCAAAGAAGGCGAGACAAATTTAAAGAGACCGATGTCGAGAATAATCAAGACAAGAAAGTCCCCAGTCGAGCACGGAGCCCACACCTAGGGTATTCAAAGGTAACGCGAACTATTCGTGTCGAGCCACGAAAAGTTAGAAAGAAACAACTTGTTAAAAAAGAACCCCCGTCAACTCAAACCTTGCAGAAAACAAAGGATGGAAATCAATCAAAGTGCAAAGAAACTGTTTCTTTTGAAAACTTAAGCGAAGAAAGTGAACTGGAGCTGTCAAAATTATCAAGTCTGGATTCACTGAGTGAAGACGAGAACTACTTCAATGCTGATGCTTCACCATCCGTTAGATATAAAAAGACAGTTGCCCAACATTTTGAGGTACCAGGCCCCCCGGTGCTCATGCATTACCAACGAAAACGAGCATTCGAAGAAGAAGAGAAACAGGTAGCACAAAATACTTTCTCGTTGCCTACCAGGACAAAAGAAAGCCGTCTCAAAGAACAGTTTCAGCTCGGTGGGTACGTTGGTACAAAGACAAGGGAAACCCAGAAAGTTACTTCACCTATCAATGTTCCCAAGCCTATCATAATTACTTCAGATAAAGGGGTCAATGTCAGCATTGAAGACGAGTCATTGCCGTCTAAAGTCACAGAAAGAAAAGCCATAAGAATTCAGGTAGAAGGCGAAAGAGGGACATCTTTAAGAGATTTGACAACAGATGCCCAACCTTTTAGGAATGTAACAAAAGCTGTGTTTGTTCAGACAGACGAAGTTCTTCCCTCTCCAACTGAACAGATTAGCGAACGAGGACCAACTTTACCCCCCGACATCTTCATGAACTTGAAGTTTCCTGCGGCAGATGATAACGAAGATGAAACGATTGATGTTCCTCTAGCTGTACACCTAGCACCAGAAGCTGATCCATTGGAACGTGAGTACATTAATTTTCATTCATTGATGATACTGTGTACATCTATGGTGTTTCCAATCTTTTAATTGAGGCCATATCATTATTAGATTATATTTTGCACCCCGCTCCACCTCCAAGTTGTCAAAAATGTTTTAAGCAGTACTAATGCTCATTTAAACGAGTTTTAATAAGAGAACTGATTGTAAAAGTATTTTAGAGGATAGCTTCATTTTAAAGTAGTCAGCTGGTAACCAAAGGCTAGAATCTGATAGCCTGAACATAAAATTTAGTAGCAATTTAAACTATATATGAAAACCGTACTACGTCTGTATTTGAAATTGTGTGCTCTAGTATAACTGCTTGTGTTTCCAGCTTTGTTTACCCAAGAAAGCAGGTAAGTTTGACTTGTTCATCACACACTTTTTTTCTTTTTAGTAAAAAACAATCACTCTAAGTTAATCAATAAGGCAGGCTTTCAAGTGATCCTACTTTTCCTACTATTTCCTACTATTTCCTTCCTTTACTCGTTTTTATTATTTTACAAGTATTTTAACAATTTTTATCCAGATCAGATTTTAAACTTTTTATCCTGAATTATGGACACTGATCGCCCATCCAGTAAGCATTTTCTTTATAACTTCACACTGTCTTTTGATTGAAGAAGAAACTGTTCATTCACAAGTTGAAAGCTCGGAAAAAATATTGAGTCACTAACGGGAATCGAACCCGCAACCCTCTGATTACCGGTGAGATACTCTACCCACTGAGCTACAGAGACTCACATGGGGAGCCGAGTCACTGGTGGGATTTTGTCTATTTCCGCTTGAAATACGTCTCGCAAACTGCTCGCTCGATATGTCCAATAGAACGTAGTGTGTAGCTCAGTGGGTAGAGCATCTGAGTAATCAGAGGGTTGTGGGTTCGATTCCCGTCAGTGACTCAGAATTTTTTCGAGCTTTCAACCTGTCAATCAATAATTTCTTCAACTATATATCCAAGATTCAAACTACCATTTGATATAACTGTCTTTTGAAATTCAGGGAAACGTAGTGGCCAGTCGCAACCAGGTACACAGGCAAAAAGACAGTTCTTGAGTGTGAAAGACATTGATCATAATGAGTGGGTGAATAGTTCTCCTCAGTGTTTTCCGGCTTCTGATGACGAACAACAGAGGAATAGTGCTCCCCAGCTATCACCAGTCTCCTCCGGTCAGGCACGACCGAGTGGCGAGGAACCGCCGGTGAAAATAGATGACCAGGAAGAGAAATTCCCAAAGAAACATGAAGTACCAAAAACAAAACGTGAGTACCAAGCTTTGTTAAACAGGAACCTCGGAGGTTGTAACTCATCCATACATCGCAAAAAGCAAAAGAACGTTTTTGCAAGCTTAGTTATTTTACTGGTATCACTCATGATTAACTTTTTGATCGTTAATGACAATTTTTTGAAAGAACTTCAACCTCGCAAAAGTATATAAACTCTACGATTTTTCTCAGATTTTCTTATCTTTGATCGTGTTCTATTGTGCATAGGAAAGCCATCGACGAGTGATTTCGGCCCGGATTCCTTGACCGTCAGGTTATTAGACTCAAATGAATCACCTGTGCAAAGGTAAGTGTTTTTATTCCCAAAAGGGGGAAAATATTGTAGTAGCCGTATTAATTGCCAAACAAAACTCTTTCGACATATGTTGGCAACGGGTGTCTGGATCTAGTGTTTTGAAGATACCCATTTCAACTCAGAACGTCGTATTTTCATTACGGCGCGAGTTAGAAGTCAATTTGTACCTCTTTATTCCTTTATCAATATTTTCTCCCTCCCTCCATCAACCCCCTTTTTCATATCTCCTCTCCTTGCTATTTCCATCTCCCTCTTCTTTCACTCAATCGTAAGTGCAAACTACGGTTGAACCCTGATGACTCGAAGTGCCAAGAGAAGTTAAAATTAGTTCGAAATATCGGGGTTTCGAGTTATAGGGGTTTTGAACAAAAAAACCCGAAAAACTTGATTAGAGAGATTTTATGCGTTTAACTGTTCTGTTGTAAGTATTTCTAACAATGTAAGAATATAAAACGACAAACAAAGCAAAGTATGAAAACCACAATGTAAAGTAGCTGCTCTTCAAAATGCATGTTTAGCACTATGATAAAGCATTAACATTAACATAACATTTGTTGAAAAATCTGTCAATAATTTCACACAGTTTCTCGGTGCCGGACTTGAAGTCGATTAATTGATTGTATAAAATGGACTTTATGTATCCAGCGCATCAATTACCGCTGAAGCTTCCAATTTGTGAACATGGAAAGAGTTGAATGCTGGCAGAGCCAAGTTTGTGTTTCCCAAGAAAGCAGTTCGCGTTGTGTTGCAAGCAATTCGAACGTGATCGACATGAACCACATAATCATTAATCCACAAAAGTGAAAATCGACTTTGAGCTATCGAGGGTAAAATTAAATCGAAATGTACCTAATGGGAAGTAAAAATCGGTTGGAATTAGCGGGGTTATAAATATAGTAAATATTTGAGACAAATCTAAGGGAAGCTAGTCTTGCTTCGAGTTAGCGGGGAATTCGAGTTACCGAGGGTTTGAGTTATCGTGGTTGAACGGTACTGTCTTTACTATGGAAGAATTGTTCTGTTGTCACAAGCTTCCTTAGCTAGCTAGAAAAAACTTCTAAGTCCAGGACTCGAACCCATAACCCTCAGATTATCAGTCAGAAATTCTACCCACTGAGTTACAGGAACTCACATGGCGAACGGGTCACTTAATTTGGTTGTGTAAACGATCGCATCATCTATTAATCCGCAATATGGATATGTTGAGCTTAGCAGTTAGCAGGACTGTTTCCCTGGTGTTCCATCTACGGTCGTCTGATGATAATTAGAGAGTCATTGGTTCGATTGAGACGGAAGTTTTCTTCTGAGAAAAAGAAGCTTGTGAGAACAGAACAATCGTTCTGTAGTATTTATCCAAGCTGATAAACGATAAAGGATCTCAACATATTGCTTTGACTACTTTGTTTCCTAGTAGTACCAATCGCCCTGATTCTCGTGCTGCCTCCAAACGGTGGATAGCAGAACACATGAAGCAGATGACGCAAACAATGGACGTCATAGAACTACTGAACGACAACATGGACAAAGACCTTCAGAGCTCGCGTTTGGTAAGTGATCGTAATTAGAACTTCGAGAGAAAATCATATACGATGACGTTGCATTGGTAATATTATAGGTTTTTGAAGTTTTGTGATTTATTTTGCTTTGACAATTAAAGCTTTTGCTTGGTGTAGTATCTGGCAGAGCAGCAAAGTTTCTACCAAATCCTCATCTGTTCAAAAATCTTAATCTGACGCAATCTAATACTGAGCGGTAGCTTGGCAACCAACAACTCTTCCAAAAGCTATGTATTGGAGTAAGTAACTTAATGCCAATTGAAAACATTTGTATAATTATGGTCCAAAATGGCCAAGCTTATATAACAAGAAGTGATGTGATTAGTACTTCTTACAATACTCGTAAGAGCAGGAAAAGCAATGAGAAGATCTAGTAGGCGCCATTAAGAATCAACGTCTTCGCCAGTAACGCTTTATCTAAAAAGTGTTAACAATTTGTACCCTTTGTAGCGCCGCATCGTTGGTGTTATCAGCACCTTACAAAATAGAGCAAAGCTTCTTCTTTGCCAATGGGTTGACTCAGATTTACTGTTTGTCCAATGGCAGATTTGTCAGGCCATGTGCTAACCCGGCAGAAATTCAGTTTAAGCTTAGGGTGCCACAAAAGTTGTGATTCAGGGTTCGTACGGGCCCTGGAAATCCTGGAAAACCCTGGAAAATTTTTGAAGCCCTGGAAACCACTGGAAAACCCCTGGAAATTTTTCATTTAAACCTGTAAATTTCACAGAATCTTCTTGAAAAACTAGATTTCCCAAATGATGCGTTGTTTTTCGTTTCAAGTAACAACTAAGACTTAAAACTTATTTTTTGCATCTGGTTGTTACATTAAGTCCAATAAATACAAATTTTCATGACATTGATTACTAAACGTTGTTTAAACAGGTGATTTTCAACTTTAATATTTTTATTCTGGTTTTAAATAGTCCTGGAAAAGCCCTTGAAAAAATAAAAATATAGCCCTGGAAAACCCTGGATTTTTTAAGTTCTGAAGGTGTACAAACCCTGTTATATTCTCATCATTGAGCTACTAACAGAGTGATTCTCCTACCAGCTGATGAACGCAATCGAAAGACTTGGTGAAGCAGCTTTTCCTGCCGAAGAGTCATCCTCCAGGAGGCCACACTCGTTGAACCAAAATGACTTGCAAGGAAGTGTTACACCAAGGCCTGATTTTCCGCCAGAAGAGAGTGTTGGTAGAGACGTAACGCGTGACAGAGAACAAGCGTGTAAGTGAATCTTTCTAAAGAAGGACTATATTTAATCAAAAACTTTCTTGCTTGATAACGAAATATATTTCATACGTTTCCACATGTTGAGCCTGGTGTGGCGCCATTACCCGTTCAGACATTACTTTAATCTGGTCTTTGATTGCATACCATTGTTTTATATATCATTTCAAGCTTCAATCAAATACCGTCGCTTGAAGCTTACTGTCCACATGTATGACTAAAAACATGTTCTGATGGCCTATCAACATTCAAAGTTTTTTCAACGTTTACCCGAATCTGTTTGGAACGTTTCTGCGCCACATATAAATTCGAGTGAGGCCTTACCACTGGAACGGGATATAATCCAAGTGTCGCTGATCTACAGCATTAACAAGGAAACCCTTAGACCCACACAAGGAAAGAGAAAAAATCTCTGACCTCGGTGGGATTCGAACCCACGACCTACGAAACAGATCTACGTCGCTCTAACCAACTGAGCTACAGGGCCAGCTGGGAGATTGGTCGTAGGTCGTGGGTCGCGTTTCGGCGCCAGTTACGTAAATAATTGTACCTCATTTATGGTTCAAAGTCGATGTTTGTCAAAAATTCCTCCATTGATTTCCTATAATCCAAACACAACATTGCATAACGTTCCAGGCATGTTTGTGTAAAGTTTGAAGCTGATTGTCAAAACTTTGAACTTTGATTGGCTGGCAGAACAAGTTTTTGTCACATGTATGGACAGGTAGTTGCAATCGATTGTATTTTCGTATACAAATTTTAACACTCGTCAAAAAAATTGACGTTGATCTATGATTTTACTGAAGCCTCTGTAAAACATCCTAGTGTCTATAGAATGCAAACAAGTACATTTTTATGAATCCTTAAAAAAGTTCTAGGGAGTATAACACTCGAGTGAAGAAAAGATCGTTTTCGTTTGATTTAATTCGAAAACTGCTATGTTGAGTCCCGTTGGTCTAGTATTTATCACGCCTGACAAATAACCAGGAGACGTCGTTCGATGCTATATTACATGGATCTTCTTTCTATAGAATGCACAATCCAGATTGTTATGATTTTAAACGTTCTAAATAAAAGCGATTATTTTCTTTATTTAGACGAAACAGATAGTGATGACAGCATTGATATGAAGTTACCGAAAGATGAAGAAACATGCCCCAACGGATCAGAGCAGGATTCTCGCGGCAGCATGCGATCAGCAGACGATGACGAAAGACATTCGATTTCAGGAAGCTTGTCCCAAGTCAGCCAAGCCCCATCAATTAAGGTGCAACCAGTTTTCTATTCATCGTGTCCTTGATTATGAAAAAAATCCAAGCCTTAAGCAATTACCTGCATTCGGGTTGAGATCTGGAAGTAGGTCCTTGAATTTATGTTAGGTCCTAGACAGAAAGTTTCTTAAACTTCAGAACCAGTTTTAAAAAAATAGTTTAAATCTTGTTATTAACTGCTTGCCTTTTCTACATCAAAACCCTTTTCAAGATTGAACGACTTATATTTTTATAGGAGATGGAAGACGAGTCACTAGGGTCAGCTGGCGGCGGATCACAGAGTAGGGCGTCAAGTTTTAGTAACGTTTCGGTGCCAGAAGAAAAGGACGAACACAAAACGCTACACCATGGAAAACCGTTGTCGTCACCAAGGTAATCCGCCGGAGCAACACGCCAGGATTGCCACGGTCCTTGAAAATCCTGGAATGGGCAAAAACTTTCTTTCTTTACTTCCAAAAATTATTAAAAATAAGCTGTTTGTTATAATATTTTTGATGTAAAAGCGTCCTTAAACAAAAAGCGCGACTCCGGGAGGCTTGATTTCATAAAGCGATCTATTATCTTTGTTTTTCATTGTTAGGATTCAGCCAATCCGCATTCATTTTAGGTGTCACTTATTTGATAGACAAGGTCTTGGATTTGCTTGAAAAGGTCCTGGAAAGTTCTGGAAAAGTCTTTGAATTTTATATCCGGTCAACAGTGGCAACCCTGCCAGACACTCTAGACTTTTGCGATCCGTTGTCAGTTTGAGAGTATCGATTTGGTTATCATAATAGGCGGGTTTTATTGTCTACGTGATAAAAGCATAAATCCTACTTCTGCATTCAAACAAAGTAAGTTGAAAATTCGTTAGAGTGTAGCATAGTGAGTAATCAGCAATGGAGCTCACCAAAAACTAGAACTTTTGTATTTGAGTTATTTCAATAAGACAAGTATGATCGAATATTTGGTGTGTTTTCGGTTAATAGTCTCAGTTGTTCAAAAAAAACTGTTGGATTGATATGAACGGTCATGAGAACCAGGCTTGGTAATGTGCATAACTTGCATATCATTTTGCAGAGCGCAAGCAGAGCCAAGAGCTAGAGACCCAGTGCAGTCGTTGAAAATATCTGAGGATAAGCTGAGAGAGATCCTTGACTCAGGTGACAGAACCTCCAATCAGTAAGTCGGGGACATGTGTTACGCCTTCCCTTTAAACGGTGATACCGCCTTCGGAGGTCTATACTTTTAATTAAAAAGATTGGTGTAGGAGTATGGAATTAGAGAGCTTAAGCACAAGACGTCAGTGTTTCCACGGAGGCAAACCGGAAATCAAATATCAGTAGTTGACGCGTACGTGCACACATCATGCGGTTGTGGTGATCGTCACGGAGGCTGTTAAGACTATAAACCGCCGCCTGGTTAGCCCAGTTGGTAAGGTGCCAGTCTGTCGTGCGGGAGGCCCGGGTTCGATTCCCGGTGCCGGACC